>JAVJIF010014963.1:0-141809 GCA_038442645.1 Agave tequilana
TCAGCACAACCACCTGAACTTGTCCAAACTTCAAATCCCATTGACATTTTGGCAAGTTTTCCATTTCCTGAAATGAACTTAAACATGAATATGATCCGAACTTCCACTTGATGATTCAATTTTCCTTCTGATTCAATTATGATCAGTGTCTTCACATAATTTCACTCATTTCCCGAGATAGTATTGGATCAGTGCCAGTCCATTTTGAAATTGAATCACCAATCATTTATAATCATATTGAACTTGACCAATTCCATACTTTGAAAGTCCCATGATAAATTGGCAAGTTCACATTTTGTGGAATTTGAAACTACAAGAGGAATGTGATCTTGAACCCCAAACTTAGTGATTCAATTCTTTTTCCTGATTCAATAATGACTCCGGTAACTTTACCTGACTTCAATCTTTTCCCGGAGTCGACATCGGATCCTGTCCCAATTCATAATGAAGTTGAATCACCCATCTTTGAGAATCATATTGAACTTGACCAATTTTACACTTCTGAAGATACTATTGACAAATTGGCAAGTTCTCCATTCTTTGGTATTGAACTACATGAGAAATGTGACCTAGATTCTCACTATCTCTTTACTTCTGAAACTGATTGTACAATTCTGACGGAAAACGTTGACCTTAGTTTGAAGAATTGTATGGCGATGAGCTTGAATTCCTTAATATTTGAAGTAAAGAGATATCACCCATATTAGGTTACATTCCATTGTTGGACAATACATGTGGGACTTGAGCTTCATTTCTTGACTTGGACCTAATCCTGAAATCATTCGACTCCTGAACCATCACTTGACTTAAGTCACTTCCTGAGTCGGTATTAGATCCTGTCCTTCCTGAGTCCAAGTCAACAGTTCTATCATTTCATACACCACTTTGGCAAGGTAGTTGACAAATTTTGATTCTGAAATAATTATGGAAAATGGAAATTAGATGGGGTCAAATACTTAATAATGATCCTTCATGGATTTATCTTTTAGTTGGTCATATTCATGATATTCTGGTGGGTTCCTCAAAAACCCAAAGCAAAGTGATTGGGCCATGTTTCGTGGACCAATCAGGCCGCACCGGACCACCACTTTAGGTAATTTTTTCCTTCCTTCTCTATTTGTTTCATGCATACGTATATCATGATGCATTGAGGACAATGCATGAAATAAGTGTGGGGGAGGGTTTACTAACATAGAGTTTTTAGATTTTCTTTCTTGACACTTCTTTAGAAATAAAAGAAATATAATAAAAATAAAAAAAACTTTTTGAAAATAAGAGACAAAGTTTTGATCTATTTAAGAAAATTAAGATGTATCTTAGAAATAAGAAAGCCTTAATTATGACATCTTAAACACTAGTTGAAATAATAGATCTTGTTTGAAATTATAGGCTAAGTAAGTAAAATTGGGAGATATTTTTATCTTGAATTTTTTGCCTTAGAAAGTATGCACTTCACACTTACACATTTCTTAGGATGGAAACAAAGACAAAAATGCCATAAAAATAAAAAAATATAAAAAAAAAATATATATAAATATATATAAATAAAACATCGCCTATTAAGCTGGATAAAGTGCCTCAAGAAGCATGATTATTCACGCCTAACAGTGGTAAAAGAAAATAATCCCCTTTAGTTTTGTGACCTTTTTACTCGAGACCTTAAACCGAGGGATGTTTTTCATCTGGTGCCCTAAGACCGTCTGGTTTGGGAGTCATCGGTTAAAGGCTCGCTACAAGGGTAAATTAGAAAGCCTAAACTAAGGGAAGAAAAAAAAACAGAAATATATATATATATATATATATATATATATATATATATATATATATATATATATAATAATTATATATATATATATAAATGGCTTGATGGTTGGAGTTGAAATCCAGAAATTTTCACTGAGCACGGTGTGCATATTATCTAGGTTTTATGGAAGATAAAGTATTCAATCCAATTTTGAATTCTTACCTTAATTGAAGACAAGATCTTGCATAGAGACTAAGTTTAAGGAAGAATGATTACAGGTGGACTTAGACCAAGATCACTTATATTTTGCAAAAATAGTTCGAAAAACATGTCTCTATTCAAAAGCATTTTTCAAAACACTAACATTGTCTTCTTTCTTTATGGATTTTGGGGTGTAATCCGCTGAAAAACCTCAGGAGACAACACTCTCCTCTAGGTAACCTAGAGGTTTTACGGCTTGTTGCACGCGCTCAGTGCAATCGTTGTCACCTACGAAAGTGGTGTAATAATTGGTAGTATAGTTTTTCTTTTTTTTGTTTTGCTCGGGACGAGCAAAAGAATAAGTGTAGGGGTGTGATTGGTATTCAATTCTGCATATTTTACCACATTATCCCATGCATATTACAAATAAAAATATGATTTTACTCATATTCTCTCTATTTTTGTAGGTCCACATCTGAAATGAGAAAAAAGCCCAAAATCACTTTAATAGCAATAATTAAAGAGATTAATTCAAAAGCCCAAAAAGAGCCCAAGTTTGAATCCAGAATCAGGAGAGTTCCTCGCGCCAACTCAATCTTCCAGAAGGCCACGTGGGATAAACAACCTCGTAACAAACTTGTAACAAAAAAATGGTATTCACTGCTTGATTTTGCCGCCAAATCCGGGATTTTGCCGCCAAATTTCGGCAGTTACGGGTTGTTGGAGCCCGGATTTCTCTCCAACAACCAGGGCTCTAGATCTTCTCTCTGAGGCTATAAATACAGGACCAGGGCTTGCGCAACATGTGTGGAAGAGAGATTAGAGATTAGAGATTAGATGTTTGTATTTTTGTAGGGATTTTTGTAGTGCTCTAGATCTTCTTTCCTCCCTAGAAATTCTGCAAAAGAGAGTTGTAAGAGAGAGAAAGCTTGTGTACACAAAGGAGTGGACACTTGTGAAGCAAGGATTCATCCATTCTCTGCTCTCTACTTGAGCTTTTCTAGTATTACTTGCTTTCTTTACTTCTAGCTTTACTTTACTTGCAATTTAATTCATGCTTTGCTTTTCTTTTCTGTAATGGATAGTAGCTAACTTTTCTTACATGACTAGCTAAACCACTAACCTTGCTAACTACTAACTCATGGGTGATTGCTATCTTAATCTTGCAAGTTGTATGGTCTCTCTTCTCCGATGGGTTACTTTTCATTGCTTGGCAAGTTCTTGTTGTAATTCCATATGATTCATGTGTGCCTCATTTAGAACCTTGTCTTTAGAACAAGTGCCTTGATGGAACATGGAGATGGATCACCAAACATATGCTATTTGTTGTACAACTTCTTTACTTCAATTAATGAATGTTGTATTTTCTTCCTTAGCATCCCTTGAGTGTCGCTCTTTTGATTCCATTATTGAAAGTCTATCTTGTAGGCCTATGACATCTATGAGTCTACAAGACAAGTCCAAGAGTGATCACCCGTCATTCAAGTGGGAAAAGTAATTAGACCAACACGCAAGGACAAATCTTTGCCGATGAATCAACATGAGGCCGCATTCACCATCACGGAGTTTAGTAAGTTTTAGCAAGGTAGTAAGGTTAGCTAGTCATGATATTCTCATTCTAAGAATCTTTTCAAAGTTTTCTTTCTTTTAGTGTTAATCCAAAAAGCCAATCTTGTTTTGATTTCTTTTCATTTTCCATCGAACATATCCACCGGATTCTTTCATTTTTTTCCAATTTGTTTTCATTCTTTTAAAGCAAAGAAGAATCTTCGTTTTCTTTCTTCACTACAAACCGTAACGCATCCATCGCAAGCTCTCCCTGAGAATCGACTCGGTATAGCCCTTGCTATAACGGAGATTGGAAAGGGTATATAATCATATCAAATACATTTGTGGAGTAAACAAGCACTAAGGTTGATTCTAAACCTTCTCTCTTTTATATAATATTTGTGCAAATACTCACCAATTCTTTCCCAATCAAATTTTTGGCACCGTTGCCGGGGAGAGCAACGGTTTTTGGTTAAAGTGAAGAACTAACGAATCTTCTTCTCTGTGCAGGTTACAGGTTGAAGAAATAGGAAAAATTTGCATTGCAGAAACATATAAGTGGACCTGGGCCTCTTCTCTCGAAAGCAGAGACAGGATCCCTCTGAATTGCCGCAAATTCTGGATTTTTGTCGCAGAATTGCGGCAAGGAGGAGTGAACTCCTAAACAAGCTTTCTGCAGGGCTTTTGATTGCCAAAAAACACATCTGCTGCAGTACTTAATTTCTTGTATTCTTCACCATACTCCTACTAATAAAGTCAACAGTAAAAAAATTGGTTGAAATCGTTAAAAATTGTTTAGACATTTGCATCATTAGGCACGTGTCTTTTCAATTCATTTACTTTTACTGTTGAAGAGTGCTGGGAGGCAAGTACGTTTTGCATTGCATGTAGACTAGGAATCATCTCTTGCTTGATTTTCATGCTTTGAGTGAATCCTTGTATATCTCTTACACTTGCACAATCCAATTTTAAGGGCATAACCCATAAATAAGATAAGGTGGGGATTTTATCACCCTTTCCTTAGCCCGAAAATCATTTTCCCAAGCACTCACTAACCCAAGCCTAATTTAAAAAAAAATAGACGTTGGCCCTAGGGACATCTCAGACTCATTTAGGAGATTATCCTAAGGGGGAAAAGTGTTGGAAATTGACTTTTGTAAAATCAGTGTCTAGGAAAGGGATTGAGGGCCGAAAGCCCGAAGGTTGGTGGTTACTTAATTAAGGAACGTCTCTGACGGAAAACCTCCCAACAACCTTGCCCTGACCTGGCTGATTAGCTTGTGGTCAAAGTCTACACTAAACCTCCCGTGGACGGTCTAATCAGTTAGGAGTCGTCTAGGTCATAGGTCTACCCTAACTTAGGTTAGAATTTTTTCTTTCTTGATTGTTTATTTGTTTGTTTCTTTTTGTTTGTATTTCATTGTGTGATATGGCATTCAACAATCACAATTCTTTTCATCCTAATAATAATCCATATTCACACCGACTTCATATTCGGATAATTCCAACCCGGTGTTTTACAATATGCACCAACCACATACGCCGGGTGGCCTTATCCGAATCAATATGACCCATACCCCCCATCTAATAACTATAATTTCCAAAATATTTCAACTCTTCACCAAGTAATTGGGGATTCACGTACCCCGAGTCAAATTCTCAAACTCCTTGTCCACCATATCCACCAAGTCCACAATATCCACAACATCCATTTCCCGATTTTGCTTCTCATACTCCTTTTTCTGAACCACCAATTGAAGAAAAATCTGAGTTACTAAGGAGTTTAGAAGCAATTTACAAAGGGCCGAGCAAAAACTGCAAACATTGGCCTCTCCAATTCCACAGTATTTTCAAGAGTCTTACTCAGTTCCACCTTTTCATAATGAACAACCATTTACCTTGGAAACGAGTAAAGAACTCTTGTGTGAGTCCAAGCTTCAATCTACACACATTTGTGACTCACATTATTCACAAACTTTCCAAAGTCAAGATTCTTATACTCCCATTCTAGAGCAGCCATCTGTAGAAATATCACGTTTAGAAAAGAGTATAGACATCTTGCAAGAGTCTTTGTTACAATATCAAAAAACACGTGCCGAGTCTTTGAATAAGGTGGATGAACAATTGAGTCAATTGGTTAACATCTATAGGAATGAGGAGACTCTATCTTATCAACTTTGACTAATTCAGCTATGCACACTCTATTGATATGACTCAAGACTCCTGTCATTTTGGAAATCATGATTCAATTTCAGCACAACCACCTGAACTTGTCCAAACTTCAAATCCCATTGACATTTTGGCAAGTTTTCCATTTCCTGAAATTGAACTTAAACATGAATATGATCCTGAACTTTCACTTGATGATTCAATTTTCCTTCCTGATTCAATTATGACTCCGGTATCTTCACATGATTTCACTTCATTTCCCGAGTCAGTATTGGATCCAGTGCCAGTCCATTTTGAAATTGAATCACCAATCATTTATAATCATATTGAACTTGACCAATTCCATACTTTGAAAGTCCCATTGATAAATTGGCAAGTTCACATTTTTGTGGAATTGAACTACAAGAGGAATGTGATCTTGAACCCCAACTTAGTAATTCAATTCTTTTTCCTGATTCAATAATGACTCCGGTAACTTACCTGACTTCAATCTTTTCCCGGAGTCGACATCGGATCCTGTCCCAATTCATAATGAAGTTGAATCACCCATCTTTGAGGATCATATTGAACTTGACCAATTCTACACTTCTGAAGATACTATTGACAAATGGCAAGTTCTCCATTCTTTGGTATTGAACTACATGAGAAATGTGACCTAGATTCTCACTATCTCTTTACTTCTGAAACTGATTGTACAATTTGACGGAAAACGTTGACCTTAGTTTTGAAGAATTGTATGGCGATGAGCTTGAATTCCTTAATATTTGAAGTAAAGAGATATCACCCATATTAGGTTACATTCCATTGTTGGACAATACATGTGGACTTGAGCTTCATTTTCTTGACTTGGACCTAATTCCTGAAATCATTTCGACTCCTGAACCATCACTTGACTTAAGTCACTTTCCTGAGTCGGTATTAGATCCTGTCCTTCCTGAGTCCAAGTCAACAGTTCTATCATTCATACACCACTTTGGGACAAGGTAGTTGACAAATTTGATTCTGAAATTAATTATGGAAAATGGAAATTAGATGGGGTCAAATACTTAATAATGATCCTTCATGGATTTATCTTTTTAGTTGGTCATATTCATGATATTTCTGGTGGGTTCCTCAAAACCCAAAGCAAAGTTGATTGGGCCATGTTTCGTGGACCAATCAGGCCGCCACCGAAACCACCACCTTAAGGTAATTTTTTCCTTCCTTCTCTATTTTGTTTCATGCATACGTATATCATGATGCATTGAGAACAATGCATGAAATAAGTGTGGGGGAGGGTTTACTAACATAGAGTTTTTAGATTTTCTTTCTTTGACACTTCTTTTAGAAATAAAAGAAAATAATAAAATAAAAAAAAACTTTTTGAAATAAGAGACAAAGTTTTGATCTATTTTTAAGAAAATTAAGATGTATCTTAGAAATTAAGAAAGCCTTAATTATGACATCTTAAACCTAGTTGAAATAATAGATCTTGTTTGAAATTATAGGCTAAGTAAGTAAAATGGGGAGATATTTTTATCTTGAATTTTTGCCTTAGAAAGTATGCACTTCACACTTACACATTTCTTGGGATGGAAACAAAGACCAAAATGCCATCAAAATAAAAAAAAATATAAATATATATATATATATATATATATATATATATATATATATAAATAAAAACATCACCTATTAAGCTGGATAAATGTGCCTCAAGAAGCATGATTATTCACGCCTAACGGTGGTAAAAGAAATAATCCCCTTTAGTTTTGTGGCCTTTTTTACTCGAGACCTTAAACCCAAGGGATGTTTTCTCATATGGTGCCCTAAGACCGTCTGGTTTGGGAGTCATCGGTTAAAGGCTCGCTACAAGAGTAAATTAGAAAGCCTAAACTAAGGGAAGAAAAAAAACAGTAATATATATATATATATAAATAAATAAATGGCTTGATGGTTGGAGTTGAAATCCCAGAAATTTTCACTGAGCACGGTGTGCATATTATCTAGGTTTTATGGAAGATAAAGTATCAATCCAATTTTGAATTCTTACCTAATTGAAGACAAGATCTGCATAGAGACTAAGTTTAAGGAAGAATGATTACAGGTGGACTTATGACCTAAGATCACTTATATTTTTGCAAAATAGTTCGAAAACATGTCTCTCTTTCAAAATGCATTTTCAAAACACTAACATTTGTCTTCTTTCTTTATGAATTTTGTGGGTGTAATCCGCTGAAAACCCTCAGGAGACAACACTCCTCCTCTAGGGTAACTAGAGGTTTAACGGCTTGTTGCACGCGCTCAGTGCAATCGTGTCACCTACGAAAGTGGTGTAATAAATTGGTAGTATAGTTTTTTCTTTTTTTTTTGTTTGCTCGGGACGAGCAAAAGAATAAGTGTGGGGGTGTGATTGGTATTCAATTGTGCATATTTTACCACATTATTCCCATGCATATTACAAATAAAAATATGATTTTTACTCATATTCTCTCTATTTTTGCAGGTCCACATCTGAAATGAGAAAAAGCCCAAAATCACTTTAATTAGCAATAATTAAAGAGATTAATTCAAAAGCCAAAAGAGCCCAAGTTTGAATCCAGAATCAGGAGAGATCCTCGCGCTAACTCAATCTTCCAGAGGCCACGTGGATAACAACCTCGTAACAAACTTGTAACAAAAATCTGGTATTCAACTGCCTTGATTTTGCCGCCAAATCCGGGATTTTGCCGCCAAATTTCGGCAGTTACAGGGTTGTTGGAGCCCGGATTTCTCTCCAACAACCAGGGCTCTAGATCCTTCTCTCTGAGGCTATAAATACAGGACCAGGGCTTGCGCAACATGTGTGGAAGAGAGATTAGAGATTAGAGATTAGATGTTTGTATTTTTGTAGGATTTTTGTAGTGCTCTAGATCTTCTTCCTCCCTAGAAATTCTGCAAAAGAGAGTTGTAAGAGAGAGAAAGCTTGTGTACACCAAGGAGTGACAACTTGTGAAGCAAGGATTCATCCATTCTCTTCTCTCTACTTGAGCTTTTTCTAGTATTACTTGCTTTCTTTACTTCTAGCTTTACTTTACTTGCAATTTAATTCATGCTTTGCTTTTCTTTTCTTGTAATGGCTAGTAGCTAACTTTTCTTACATGACTAGCTAAACCACTAACCTTGCTAACTAGTAACTCATGGTGATTGCTATCTTTAATCTTGCAAGTTGTATGGTCTTCTCTTCTCCGATGGGTTACTTTCATTGCTTGGCAAGTTCTTGTTGTAATTCCATATGATTCATGTGTGCCTCATTTAGAACCTTGTCTTTAGAACAAGTGCCTTGATGGAACATGGAGATGGATCACCAAACATATGCTATTTGTTGTACAACTTCTTTACTTCAATTAATGAATGTTGTATCTTCTTCCTTAGCAACCCTGAGTGTCGCTCTTTTGATCCATTATTGAAAGTCTATCTTGTAGGCCTATGACATCTATGAGTCTACAAGACAAGTCCAAGAGTGATCACCCGTCATTCAAGTGGGAAAGTAATTAGACCAACACGCAAGACAAATCTTTGCCGATGAATCAACATGAGGCACGCATTCACCATCACGGAGTTTAGTAAGTTTTAGCAAGGTAGTAAGGTTAGCTAGTCATGATCTTCTCATTCTAAGAATCTTTTCAAAGTTTTCTTTCTTTTAGTGTTAATCCAAAAGCCAATCTTGTTTTGATTTCTTTTCATTTTCCATCATGAACATATCCACCGATTCTTTCATTTCTTTTTCCAATTTGTTTTCATTCTTTTAAAGCAAAGAAGAATCTTCGTTTTCTTTCATCACTACGAACCGTAACGCTTCCATCGCAAGCTCTCCCTGAGAATCGACTCGGTATAGCCCTTGCTATAACGGAGATTGGAAAGGGTATATTAATCATATCAAATACATTTGTGGAGTAAACAAGCACTAAGGTTGATTCTAAACCTTCTCTCTTTTACATAATATTTGTGCAAATACTTCACACATCTCTTTCCCAATCACCGGTGACCGCCGGCCAAGCCATGGTCGGCCTACCTCCCCCTTCTCTTCTTTCCTTCCTTCCTTTGCTTTTCTTTCTTTCCTTCCTTCTTTCTTTCTTTCCTTTCTTTTTCCCTTTCCTTTCCCTTTTCTTTCCTTCTCTGTTTTTCTCTCAACCTTGTGTCTCTCTTTTTTCTCTCAAAACCTGTGTCCCTCTATCACCCTCCTTCCCTGCATCTCTCCCTCTCTCATCACTGCGTCTCCGTCTCCTCCTATCCTGTGTCTCTCACATCTCCCTGTCTCTCTCTTTCTCTTATTGTGTGATTGCTTGACACGGAGTTTACCTCCTTGCGTCCAATTAATTATTTAACGCGATCCTCGCGTTCTTATATCTACGTGACGCAGCGCTCATGCTCGTGTCTGCGTTCTTCTCGTGTTAACGCGATGCAGAACTCACGTCCGCGTCAGCGTTCTTGTCATGTTATGACTTGAACGCAGGTCTAGAACCCCGCGTTTGAAGCATCTACGCAATGCGACCCCCGTCTGCAACCCCCGCGTCTCAGTTCCAATCCGCGTCTCACTGTACACACTCTCTCTCGCTCTATACTCTCTCCATGGACTTTTCTTTCTAGCTCTCTCATTCTCTCTCCTCCTAGTTCATTCTCTCTCCTCCTTTCATTGGAACGCGTTTACGCGTTGATTACCTTAATTCTGGAGATCAGGGATTTCATAATATTTTCTGAAGATTTAGGCGAGTGTCCTCGCCTCCATTCGGTTTTCCCCGCTTCATCGGGTCGACTTGTATTTGCATTATGTATAACTTAACATCTGATGTGTTATCACTTAACATGCCACCTGCTCCTATTATATTATTTCTTGTCACCTGTCTAATATCACCTCCAAGGCATATAACAGATGACACTTGATATATTGTCTCTTGTCACCTGCCTGACATCACCCTCATGTTATGATATCACCTGACACCTGATATGCTACTACTTAACACTTGTTCCTTTTTATGACATGACTTATTACCTGTCACCTGCCCGATCACTTGTCATTGTCATGTTAAGACTTGATACCTATTATGATTAACTTTCTACTCATGATTATCACATTACGGGAACGTAGTACCTAATCTCTTATTATGTACTCCTGTTATGCCTGTTATGAACTCCTGTTATGCTTGTTATGTACTCCTGTTATGACCAGTTATGATCCTACTCATTCCCGTAATCTGATAATTACGTTAATAAGCTATAAAACGGATAACTTGCACGGGGAATGGGAGGAAGTGATGGTTGACGGTATGGTGCCTTGCTTATAGTAGTGGAATGCTAAACTGACGATTCGTGTTAGGGAGATTTCAGGCCCCAGAAGATGCGTGTTAGGGGGATTTCAGGCCCCCAAATGGCTGTGTCCGAGGAGGACGGGAACTACTATAAGTATGAGCTATCAGTTCTTCATCAACTTCCAATAGCCAACCTCGACTTACTTATATATGGATGTATGTGTATTGAGATGTACACCAGGACACATACCTAGATATATATGGGTCAGACGAGTAATAATAATAAAATGCGAAGATAATTACTTGTTATGTTGCTCTACAAACTTGGTTATACCACTTGTCTCGCCGCAATTGCTTTCATCAAGTTTTACATCGGATTTCTGTTTTATGAGCATTACTGTATTATACTTGCTTACATCCTGTTTTACCACTTGTATTCAATTCCTCTAGTCTCCTACTCTTATCATCTTATATCATGCATGTTCTCTGCTTGAAATCACTTGTTATATATCTACTTGTTCCTGCATGCTTGTGCTCACGACACAGTTTTCAATGCATGTTTATAGTTCGGATTTATCGATACACATGTGCTTATCTCAGCACGCCATCTGCCTTTCGCATCACCACTCGCCGGGGAGTTCTGACTCCTCTGGATCCTCAGGACTAGGTTTCAGAGCTTGGAGCGTGGGGATTCTCCCAGTTGCTGATCAGAGTGGCGCAGCTGAAGCGTGGATCCCAAGCAGACCGTCCAGAGCCCCATCCTTCCAGGCCCCCTGCTCGGCTCTAGAGTTTTTCTGTGATGACTCTGAGCCTCCATTTGTGCTATTCATACTTGTATATCACCTTGTATTCTTACATTTGCGCCTGTTGGTGATGTAATGTTATTGTAATATTTGCCACCTCTGGTGATAACTTTGTAATGTACTCATATGTTGGAATGTATAATGCACCACGTGCTTCCGTACATGATTTGTCACATACATTGCATTTATATTGTCACTTTACCACACTTGTTAGCTAATAAATTCTATTAATAAGTTATCTTTTTCTTTGCTAAATGTAGGCCCACGTGCTTAAAGGAAAAAAGGAGAAACAAGCCCAAAAGCCCACCAATTTCTGAATTAATTCAGAATAAATTCGAAGTGAAGAAAGCTGGGTTAAATCTTGGCAAATCAAGAGGTTGAGAAAAATCCTCCATGAATCGAGTGGTTGAAGCCACAGAATCAAGGTTGTTTCATCAACAGTTGGGAGCAGAAACCAGAAATCCAGAAGCATATACGCGATCAACATCAAAGCAGGAAGCTACCCCCTTTGGTGTGGCCACGTGGCCACACCAGTGCCGCGGAAACGCGGCCCAAGCCGCGTTTTCGCGGCACAACAGATTCTGTTGGGGGAGCATTTGCTCCCCTAATCTTCCCGGGATTCGCCTCCTTTGGTTTTTGGCTATAAATACCTCTTTCAGCAGAGAAAAATGCAGCGAAGACTAGGATTAAGTTTGACATTTATTTTCTTAGGATTTAGGCTTTGTGTTAGCTAGAAAGAAAGTTGTAATCTTGCTTTTTAAGTTGTAGTCCAGTTTCAAAAACTTGTGAGAGAGAGGACTAAGAGCTTGTACTTGAAGGTTGAAGTGACAGCAATACAAAAGTCGAGCCAACTTCTCTTCCAATTGCAGTACGGTATGAGTTGCTTTATGTCTTTGTTTTCCTCTTCGTTTTCCATGAATAACTAACCATTTTCTTTGGGCTTGCTATCGGACTCTCTAGTTCTTCTTCTCTTCTGTTTTTACAAGAAAAAGACCCGATGACTCATATGAATGCCTCACTTAAAAGCCTTTCTTTTTGAAAGTGTTCTTGAAGGCACATGAGGATGGGTTTGGATAGTTGAATTCACAACTCTTTCATGAACTTCTCTCGAATCATTTTTAATTCATTCTTGTTTCTTCGCGCTTGCTGTTTTAACATTCGATTCCACGATTTTTTGAAGAAAAAGACTCAACTTTCCTAACATCTTATGTGCTTTACTTAAAGCTTTCTAAAAAGACAACTCTAAGTTTTGCAAATGATCATTTAAGGGACTTAACCTTTTAAGAGAAGAATGAACAATTGAGTAGTGAGATAGTGAGCCCAGACTTTCTTTATTATTACAAACAACAAAGCAATTTCCAAGTTTTCTAAATCACCTTCTCCAAAATCTTTTCTAAAAGTTGCAATTTTTCTTTCATTCATCTCTTTCTTTCCATTCTCTCTTTCCTAAAAGACGAACACAACTCTTTGTTCTAAATGATTCACCGAAAAAGCTTCCATCGCATCCCTCCTTGTGGACACGACCCGTTAGCCACAAGCTACACGGTATATTCTTAACTCATTGATTGTTTCTTTTATTTTTAGCAATCAATTTTTGGCGCCGTTGCCGGGGAGGGAACGGTGTAGTTGTTTTAACAAGTTTTGTGTATTGTTTCAGGGACTCGAAGATCAAGATCTAGCATTCATGCTTTGCCAAGAAGACTTGCAAATTCTGTGCCCCTACTCTCGAAAGTAGGAAACAGAATTTCAAGAAATTGCTTTGCAAAAATCTGAAAATTTTCATTGGACTACTAAAAACTTTGTTTTGCAGGACGTATTGCTCGCAAAAATTTTAGTTTTTATATGTCATATTTGTGCTAGTTTTGCTATCCAACATCCCTGTTTTAAGTCAACAGTAAAATATTCGTTGAAAGTTAAAAATTGACTAGACATTTGCATTCTAGGCACAACTCTTTTCAATTCCTTTACTTTACTGATGAAGAGAGCTGGAGACAAGGTATGTATGCATAGCATATAGTATAGGAAACATTCTTAAGTGATATTTGCTTTTGAATGTTACTTTCTATATCTTGCACACTTTGCACGAATCAATTCTAAGGGCAAAACCCAAATCAAGATAAGGTGGGGAAGTCATTACCCTTCCTTAGCCCACAAACCATCTCAAGAACGCACAACCTAAGCCTAAGTAAAATTTGATAGACGTTGGCCTTAGGGACATCTCGAACTCACTAAGAGATTATCCTAAAGAGGGAAGGTGTTGAAAATTGACTCCTGCCAAATCAGTGTCAAGGAAGGGATTGAGGGCCGAAAGCCTGAAGATTGGTGGTTATTTAATTAAGGAACGTCTTTGACGGAAAACCTCTCACCAATCTTACCCTGACCTGGCTGATTAGCTTGTGGTCAAAATTTACATTCTACCTCTAGTGGACAATAAACCAGTTAGGAGCTGTCTAGGTCGAGGTTACCTTAGACTAGGCTTGGTTGATTTCTATTGTTAACTGTTGGTTGAACTTGTTTGTGATTGTGTTTGTGTATGCAAGTGTGGTCGAGAGACCCTAATTCATCTAGGTTGACTAGAAACACATCACCACCCAAGTTTGAACCAAGACTAGATCCGGTAATGGCTCAATCAACATCACTGCAGGATAGGTTCTACCCCATTAGGACCTCACTTCCATCTTGCATTTCACTTCCATCAGTTGGTGAATACAATTTCGAGCTCAAGCCTCAATTCATCAACACACTCCCCAAGTTTCATGGTCTAGAGTCCGAAGATGCCTACTTCTTCATAAGAGAATTTGAGAAAGTATGTCTTATGAATAAAATCCCACACCTTGTAGATGATGCTATTTGGTTGAGATTTATCCCTTTTGCACTTAAGGACCTAGCAAAGAAGTGGCTTTACAGCTTAGCAGCCGGTTCCATCACGTCTTGGGATGGTTTCATCAAGGTTTTCTTAAAGAAATTCTATCCTATCCATAAAATTGCTCTCATTAGGAAGACGATCATGCAATTCAAGTAAGAGCCTAGTGAACTGTTCTGGAGGTACTTTGAACGCTTTAAGGACCTCCTTGTCCAATGTCCACATCATGGAATAGAGAAATGGCGACAATACCAAATTCTCTATGACGGTTTAGACTATTCTACCAAAACCCTCTTAGAAAGTATGTGCCAAGGGGGTTTCTTGTAGAAAGATGAAGATGAAGGATGGGATTTGTATGAAAATTTAGCTGAGAAGACCATCCAATGGAATGTGCTAGTGAGACCTCTAAGAATTCTAACTCCATCTCTTCAAAAGGAGGTCTCCATTCTATAGAATCGTCCATCGCTAATGAGGCTAAGTTAGCAAACCTGGCTAGAAGACTGGAAGCTCTAGAAACGAAAGAACCAAGTCCAGTCAATCAAGTAAGCCCGAACCAATTTCCACCCCCGGGCTGCACTTACTGTCAAGCCATGAATCATGTGTTCGAGGAGTGCCCAGTGTTTCAGGCTCAGCAATCCTACCACGAACCGATGAATGCGGCCTTTTTAAGGCTGAACAACAATCCTTACGCACAAACGTACAATCCCGGCTGGAGAAATCACCCTAATTTCTCATGGAGCTAAAACAATAACGACCATTCACGATCCAATCATGCTAGCCACTTCCATCATGGTAATAATTCTTCCAATCATCAACCCAACTTCTCCAATTTCCATAATAATTCTCCCAATCATCCACCCAACTTTCTGAATTATCAACAAAACTTTCCCAACCAAGCTCAACAATCCTCCTTCCAGAATCCTCAATTAGAAAGGAGAATGACTGACTTTGAAAGAAACATGGAACGATATATGAAAAATCAAGACTCTCTCATGCAAACCATTCAGAGGTTAGAGGTTCAAATGAGTCAACTAGCCAACCCACAAAATGAGATACAAAAGGGTACCCTGCCTAGTCAGCCAGTCACCAATCCGAGGAATTCCCAACAAGCTCATTTGGCTGAGGATCCTTCATTCAATCAATGTCATGCTATCCATACACGAGGTTAGGAAAGGGAGTTGATAACCAAGTGTCAACACCACCCAATCCCATTCAGCACAACCATAATCAAGCTTCCACCTCATCTAATCCAATTTCTTTCAATTCTGACGAGTCAGAAAAAGACAAGTCAGCCAGCCAGGTGCATCAACCTATAGTACCATTTCCTAATAGGCTGAAAAACAACAAGCAAAATCCTCACATGGACAAGATAATTGAGATGTTTAACCAACTGAAGATAAATGTGTCACTTCTTGATGCCATCCAACAAGTCCCTTCCTATGCTAAGTTTCTTAAGGACATGTGCACTAAGAAGAGAAAGACTAATGTTCCAAAGAAGGTCTTCTTAGCCACTAATATTAGTGAGATATTTTCAGGTCCTATCCCTGTCAAGTTCAAAGATCCAGGTAGTCCCACCATTGCCTGCACAATAGGACAAGCTGAGATTAGTCGTGCACTTCTTGACTTGGGGGCAAGTATCAACTTGCTTTCATTCTCTGCTTATCAACAACTCGGGTGGGTGACCTTAGTCCAACTCGAGTCACCTTCCAACTGGCTGACCCTATTAAAATTTCAAAAGGGACATTAATGATGTCCTGATCCGGGTAGGAGAGTTCATATACCCTGTCGATTTCATAGTTCTGGAGACACAACCTGTGTCCAACTCCAATCGTAGGGCTCAAACTCCTATCATCCTAGGTCGACCATTCCTTGCTACTGCTAATGCCATCATCAATTGTAGGAATGGGTCTATGAGGTTAACCTTTGGAGACATGACTAGAGAAGTCAATGTCTTCAATCTAGGAAAACACCCCGCGATATCGAGGACCAAACATTTGAAGTCAACCTAATTGAGAACTTGACAAGTGAACACGGGGAAGAATTGGAATCAGAAGTGGAGATTGACTTCGAGTTAGAGTCTGACAACTTTAATCTTGATCAAGTTGTAGATTCTGCTGTGAATTGGGCCTCAAATCCTATGGCGCCAACAGATTTGACTAGTCCCTCTAGTGAGCCTTCCTCTTCCTTAGAATTGAAAGCCCTACCTGCGCATCTCAAGTACGCTTATCTAGGCGAACAAGAGACCTTTCCCGTCATCATTGCCTCCCATTTAAATGACGGGGAAGAAAAAGATTTGAAAGCAATTCTAAGAAAACATAAGGAAGCCATCGGGTGGACTATGACTGATATCAAGGGATTAAGTCCAACCATTGTTCAACACCGCATCCATCTCAATGAAGACGCCATACCCAAGAGAGACCCGCAGCGTAGGTTAAACCCTATAATGCAAGAGACTGTTCATGCTGAAATCATAAAACTCTTAGACAATGGGATAATTTATCCCATTTCTGATAGCCAATGGGTCAGTCCTGTCCACGCGGTCCCCAAGAAATCTGGTTTCACCGTAGTGGAAAACGAGAACAAAGAGTTAGTTCAAACTCGACTTCCCACGAAGATTCGAGTTTGCATTGACTATAGGAAACTAAATGTTGCAACTCGTAAGGACCATTTTCCACTTCCCTTCATTGATCAAATGCTTGAACGTTTGGCGGGTCACGAGTATTACTGTTTCTTGGACGGTTACTCGGGCTATAACCAGATCCCTATCGCTCCTGAGGACCAAGAAAATGTTGGCCCAAAGGCCTTCCACTCTAGTTTTGATGATGATTAACTCATGTAGTTATGTTTACTAATAATCTTGTGTTGTTTAAGTTTCAGATCATTAACCAAGATATTAGTTGGTGATTAGCTTCAACAAGGTGTTTAGAAGCTTTTTTCATGATGATTCCAGGGCCAAAGCGTCAAGATCACACATTGCCTAGCCCATGGATGGAGTTTTGGAGCAAGTCTACTTGAAGATGAAGATCATCAAGAAGACTTAGGTATCCATAGTTTAGATAGTATGTTTTAGATCCATTTGTAAAGCTTAGTATAGTTGATATGCTCAAGTGCACAAACACACACGTTTTCATGTTTTGGAGGTTTTCATGAATAGTAGATCAAAACAAGTTTACTTTATTTTTATGTATATTAGATGTATTCTAGATATACATACATGTTTTAACTTGCTAGACAAACTTATTTTGACTATCCTATTCATGTATTGAAAAATCAAGTTTGATAAAAATACAAGTTTTGTTTTTGATAAAATTTACAAGACTCAAGAATGAATTATATGATTGATATATGTCTTGAAATTTTTACCACAAGTTTGTGTTTCCATACAAAATGATAAAACTATTTTTGGTGATTTTTTAGAAGTGTTAAAAGATTTTTAGAAAAATATTTTATAGTGTTTATCTATCCCAGATTTCTGTTCCAGGCTTCAATCAGTCAACTAGTCAATCTGACCTAGTCGACTTGGGTGAAGTCGGTCGACCGGGCCGGTCAACCGACGTGCACAAATCTGTGCACGTTTGGAGTCACTGGGACGGTCGACCGCTCCGGTCGACCGGGGCACTTACAGTGCTCTCTGTTTGTTTGGGTCGACCGGGCCGGTCGACCGCAGTTGCCCAACGGTCATATTTCTGACCGTTGGCGGTCGACCGGGCCGGTCGACCGTTGCCTGTCAGAGCTGCCAGCTCAGCTCTAACGGCTAGTTTTCTGATGGGCCTATAAAAACCCCATCTCTTTGGGTTTTTGGCCAAGGTTTTTAGAGACAAAATTTCCAGACTTTCTCTATTGTTTTAAAAGAGTTTTGAGCCAAAAAGAATTCATCTTATTTGTTTTTAGGTTTTTGGAAAAATCAAAGAAAAGAATATTTTGGGAGATTTGTCTTGGTTTTCATTCTATATCTTTTGCAAGAATTTTCCTAAGTGTTTTTCTTTGTTGCTTGTTTTCCAAACACCTAGTTTCCACACTTGAGCTATCACCTATCCTAATCTATTTAGGATCTTGTTTTTGTGGAAAAGAAAAGAGAAAAGAAAGAGAGATTGAGTTTGTGGTTTTTGGAACCACTTGTTGTAAACACCCTTATTCTTGTTGTATCCCTCTTAGGTAGAGGTGATCGGGTGATTGGTTTGCTCCCTCTAGTGAGAGGTGGAGTTTGGTTATAAACCCTCTTCGGTAGAGGCGTTGGTTGTTGTGGTGTTGGCTAAGGGCCTACCCCTCTTGTGTGAGGAGGTGTTTGTTTGAGAGAGGAGTTAGGTACTCCATTGTTGTAAAAATCCTTCTCGGTAAAGGTTCCCTCGGTGGGAGTCCTCGGTAGACGGTATAGTGGATTGGAAATCTTACACGGTGGTGTAGGCGGGGATGTAGAGCAAGGGTGCTCGAACCTCGAAACATATCATTGTGTTTGCGTTTGATCCACTTGTCTCTAAACTCTCTCTTTACATTTGTTCAAAGCATCATTCTTATTGCCATATCATTCATATCATATATTGCTTGCATTTGTGCCTTGCATAATTCATATTGCTATATCATTTATATGCTTGGTTGTTTGTGTGTGCCTCACTTGTACCTAATCAACAAGAGCTTCACATAGCACCTCAACCCATTCAAGGGGAATCAAGAGGAGTTAGTCCAGAGCCCTTCACGGGGAATTCGGCTACACTTGTTGATTGTACTAAGTGTGTTGCAAAATTTGCATTAGCTTCCACATTTAGCGCACTTAGTTTTGCATTTAGTTTTAGATTAGCACAAACACCTATTCACCCCCCCTCTCTAGGTGTCCTTTCAATTGGTATCAGAGCTAGTGCTCCTGATATTAGGCTTAACATCCTAGGAGTGAGATCCATTTGGTTGCTAATCTTTTGTTTGCATTTGCTTGTTTGCACACATATAGTTTTCCATGACTTTCATGACCCCACCTATGTATGACCCTTCCAACATTCATGTTTGGAAGATTAGGATGACCGTTTATTTACAAACCCTAAGTCATAAAGTTTATCTTGCCATTACCAAGGAATCCTTCCTTAGTGATCACAATCATATAGGGGCCAATGCACAAGCCCTATAGGCCATTAGAAGCACTTTATCTAAAGATTATCTTTTACGTGTTTCTAACATTGATTCCGCCTTTGCAGTGTGGAATTTGTTGACAACAACCACCTCCTCCGAGCTTCAAGTACAAATTCAAGAAGAGGAATCTAGTGGAGAGTCCGAGTCACAATGCTTCATGGTCCAAGGGAATGACTCTCTTGAGGTACATTCGGAACCCCACTTAAATAATGATGATTGTGCTAGTTCTTCAAATGATTATGTTGATCCCCATGCCTTGAATGAAAAACTATCAATTGTATGTGAAAAATTAATTAAAAAATATAATTTGTTGAAAAAGAAAAGTCTAAGAATTGAACAAGAAAATAAGAGTTTGCATGCTAGACTTAACAATGTTTTGCAAGAGAAGGTTGAGATCTATAATGAAAGGGATTCATTGAGATCTCAATTAGAACTTGCACTTAAAGAAAATGAGTTTTTGAAAAACAATAATGATTGTGAAAATATCTTGAAGAAAAATGATGTTTTGTCTTCAAAAATTGATTTTTTTTAAAAGAGAATGTTGCTTTGAAAAACAAAATAATTTCTATTTCTAATGATCTAGATGTTTGTCTAAAGAAAAACATTGTTTTGCAAAATAAGATTGATACACATGTTTGCCATGCTAGTGTAGCTTCTTCATCTAGTCTACCTAATGCATGTACCTCTTCTTCTAAGATTAATGATGATATTTATATGTTAAAGAAGAGAGTAGATTGTTTGGGCTCCACTATGAGCCAATGTGCCATGAACCATACACGCTTGGAAACCTTGGTTCGAAAGAAACAAGTTCCATCATTTATGCATGCACACCCTCCACGGCATACACATGCTCCACACGGACACCATCAACACAAGTATGCTCATGTGTACACATGTACACATTGTGGCCGAAAAGGCCATCTTGCTAAATTTTGTTATGATAGATTACATACTCCTAATTTAACAAAGAATTTTGTTTGGGTTAGAGAAGGGACTAACCCCCATGGACCCAACAAGATGTGGGTACCAAAGACCACCCCTCCTATTATTTTTGATGTAGGTGTGGGCTCTCACATGACGTGAGAGTGATGACACCTTGGAGTGGATGCGTTCCGGACTTAAAGGAAATCAATTGGATGCATCACTTTCAAGGGAAGATTTGGTGGAAATGACCACCATGTTTTGGAGACAAGGAGAGTTGCCTTCTAGGTTTTGGTAACAATTCTTAACTCCTTATTATTGTTTACATGCTTTCATATTGATGTTTTATAGCATGTTTTCATTGTCTATGGATTAGTGTGTAAATATCACATTTATTAGATCCTTGACATACATGTATAGTATTTGAGACACACATGCTTGCATGAACCCATACTTAGTGTTCTCACTTTTGTTTAAGCTATAATGTACATCATGAATCTAATACATGTGGATTTACATAGTAATCATGTCTTAGTTTTATCATGATGATTTTTATCTTGTTTTTGATGCTTCATGTTAAGATTACTTGTTTAGATGTTAGTTTTCATTAAGACTAGTTATATACTTGTTCATGAAATGGGCGATAAATAATTTATATATAGTTGGGCTCGATTGCTTATTTGAACCCATTAGATATGCTAGTATAGTCTAGTTTTGATGATTCATACATTTTAAACTTGTATTCCCATTTTGGATTTGTTTTATGATTGAGAGTTTTCACTTCATGTATATGTTTATTTTGCCAAACTTTAAGATATACATGTATACCCCTTGAGTCATTTGCCCTTCATGCAAATCTATATATGGACTCAATTGTCTTTAGGGATATGTATGTATACTTATTGTGTTGACAATTCATACATATACCTTGAAATGAAATGTGTTTTGGTGAAGATTTAGTTTTTCTTGATTTTGTGTTTAATTGTTTAACTTCATGTATATGTCTATCTTGTTCAAACTATTAGATATACATGTTTATCCTTTTGAGCCACGTGCCTTCATGCATATATAAATAGTGGACTTGTTATGTTTTGGATATGTATGTATATTTTAATTTGTACTTGACATACATATGCCATGAAGATTAAATAAATCTTGATGATTTTCGTGTTTTCTATGTTTAAGGAATAATTGAGCTTAATTGAATATTTTCATGATTATGATATTCACACTTTATTTGTACACTCACATTTATTGCTTGCTCATGTTTTGTATTCATGAGTCATATTTATGCCTAATTGAATTAGAGTGTTGATTATCATGTGGATTTCATGTTTTATGAAAATTATTTTTAGTTTATTCCTTACTTGAAGGATTTCACACTAGTTAACAAGTTTTTCATTTTGACTAGTTCATATTCTTCAATTTGGTAGTGATTTTCAAAAAAACTACATTTTCAAATCTATTTTTGAAAACCCTACCATCTATGGGAGGTTGGAAGGAAGATCATGTTCATGTATGCTTTACAAGTGAAAATCATTTAAAACTTGAACCATGATTGGGTGGTAGATTATATGAGTTATACCATGCTTTTATCGTTATGTCAATTGGTATCATTGAACTCTTTCAATTGGTATCATTTTGATCTTTGTGTATACTCATATGTTTATTGTGTATGTATATTTTCAATTGGTATCATCTATTGGTGATTGGTACTCATTCTATTTCATACACATATACTTGTTTTATTTGTGCTTAAGATATAAATTTTCACAAAATCTTGTTTATGCTAGTGCTTGAGCTTCAATTTTATTTCAATTGATTACTTTTAAATTGGTATCAAGCCCATGCATCCTTTTAGTTGGTATTTCATAAAGGGGGAGAAAATTTAATTTTGTCTTTCAATTGGTGATTCTTCAATTGGTATTTGTTTCCCACTCCCTTACTTTATGATTGAAAATTTCATATTGGTATCATATGTTTAATATGAAAATTATTTACAATTGGTATCAAAATTTGTTTAGACATTCAAAATTTATTATGTTTAATTTCAATTGATATCAAGATGTTTCATGTGTTTTTGCTTAAAATTGGTATCTAAAAATTTTGTTTTTACGAAAAATACAAAAGTTTTGATTTGTATTGACTATATGCATATAGATTCATGATGAGTGTATCTTGTATTGAAGAGCTTAACATCTCTTCGTTATGTGGTACACGTGTGTAGGGGGAGCTTCACATCTCCTCTTATGCATTACATAGTGTGTGTTATGTGAATTAGGGCTTAACATCCCTCTTTCATGTAATGCATATGTGTAGGGAAGCTAACTTAGCGTCTTCCTCTTCGTGAATGTATATAGCATATAACATCTATTGATCTTTGTTTATTTGCAATTGATATCAAGATGCTTCATTGACATATTTATCTATTGATATCATGTTGTTTATAATCACCCCTTATTGACTTTGTTTTTGTTTTAGACAAAAGAGGGAGAAAATTGTTTTATTGTTTTGATTGACTTAAAAGGGAGAAAGATTTTTACCCCTCATTTTATTGTTTGGATTGTTTAACCCCTTCTTGATCTTTTTGTTTGACAAAAAGGGGGACAAAAATTTGTTTGATTTGATTTTACTTTGAACCCTTTGTTGATGATTGACAAAAAGGGGGAGAAGTATTCGAGTTTATATGCATGTTTTCATTGCTTAAGGGGGAGAAGTATTTGTCTTCCTTGTTATTTATGCATATATGTTTTTGTATTGCAAATAGGAGAAAAAGATTTTGATTTATGATTGTTGCATGTTTTATCTCCATACTTGCATACATATTCATGTGTTTCATTTCCATATCTATATTATTTTTGTCTATGCATGAGTT
The DNA here is from genome assembly GCA_038442645.1 of Agave tequilana. Lineage (NCBI taxonomy): Eukaryota > Viridiplantae > Streptophyta > Magnoliopsida > Asparagales > Asparagaceae > Agave > Agave tequilana. Next base: position 23,510 of record JAVJIF010014963.1, read on the forward strand.
AAGGGGGAGCTTCTTTGAAGCTTAACTTTAATCCATGCATATATAACTCCATGAGTTTTGTCATCATCAAAAGGGGGAGATTGTTGGCCCAAAGGCCTTCCACTCTAGTTTTGATGATGATTAACTCATGTAGCTATGTTTACTAATAATCTTGTGTTGTTTAAGTTTCAGATCATTAACCAAGATATTAGTTGGTGATTAGCTTCAACAAGGTGTTTAGAAGCTTTTCATGATGATTCCAGGGCCAAAGCGTTAAGATCACACATTGCCTAGCCCATGGATGGAGTTTTGGAGTAAGTCTACTTGAAGATGAAGATCATCAAGAAGACATAGGTATCCATAGTTTAGATAGGATGTTTTAGATCCATTTGTAAAGCTTAGTATAGTTGATATGCTCAAGTGCACAAACACACACGTTTTCATGTTTTGGATTTGGTTTTCATGAATAGTAGATCAAAACAAGTTTACTTTATTTCTATGTATATTAGATGTATTCTAGATATACATACATGGTTTAACTTGCTAGACAAACTTATTTTGACTATCCTATTCATGTATTGAAAAATCAAGTTTGATAAAAATACAAGTTTTGTTTTTGATAAAATTTGCAAGACTCAAAAATGAATTTATATGATTGATATATGTCTTGAAATTTTTATCACAAGTTTGTGTTTCCATACAAAATGATAAAACTATTTTTTGTGATTTTTTAGAAGTGTTAAAAGATTTTTAGAAAAATATTTTACAGTATTTTTCTATCCCAGATTTCTGTTCCAGGCTTCAATCAGTCGACTAGTCAATCTGACCTAGTCGACTTGGGTGAAGTCGGTCGACCGGGCCGGTCGAGCGACGTGCACAAATCTGTGCACGTTTAGAGGCACTGGGACGGTCGACCGCTCCGGTCGACCGGGGCACTTACAGTGCTCTCTGTTTGTTTGGGTCGACCGGGCCGGTCGACCGCAGTTGCCCAACGGTCATATTTCTGACCGTTGGCGGTCGACCGGGCCGGTCGACCGTTGCCTGTCAGAGCTGCCAGCTCAGCTCTAACGGCTAGTTTTCTGATGGGCCTATAAAAACCCATCTCTTTGGGTTTTTGGCCAAGGTTTTTAGAGACAAAATTTTCAGACTTTCTCTATTGTTTTAAAAGAGTTTTTAAAAGAGTTTTTAGCCAAAAAGAATTCATCATATTTGTTTTTAGGTTTTTGGAAAAATCAAAGAAAAGAATATTTTGGGAGATTTGTCTTGATTTTCATTCTATATCTTTTGCAAGAATTTTCCTAAGTGTTTTTCTTTGTTGCTTGTTTTCCAAACACCTAGTTTCCACACTTGAGCTATCACCTATCCTAATCTATTTAGGATCTTCTTTTTGTGGAAAAGAAAGAGAAAAAGAAAAAGAGATTAAGTTTGTGGTTTTTGGAACCACTTGTTGTAAACACCCTTATTCTTGTTGTATCCCTCTTAGGTGGAGGTGATTGGGTGATTGGTTTGCTCCCTCTAGTGAGAGGTGGAGTTTGGTTGTAAACCCTCTTCGGTAGAGGTGTTGGTTGTTGTGGTTGTTTGGCTAAGGGCCTACCCCTCTTGTGTGAGGAGGTGTTTGTTTGAGAGAGGAGTTAGGTACTCCATTGTTGTAAAAGTCCTCCTCGGTGAAGGTTCCCTCGGTGGGAGTCCTCGGTGGACGGTATAGTGGATTGGAAATCTTACACGGTGGTGTAGGCGGGGATGTAGAGCAAGGGTGCTCGAACCTCGAAACATATCATTGTGTTTGCGTTTGATCCACTTGTCTCTAAACTCTCTCTCTTTACATTTGTGCAAAGCATCATTCTTATTGCCATATCATTCTTATCATATATTGCTTGCATTTGTGCCTTGCATAATTCATATTGCTATATCATTTATATGCTTGGTTGTTTGTGTGTGCCTCACTAGTACCTAATCAACAAGTGCTTCACATAGCACCTCAACCCATTCAAGGGGAATCAAGAGGAGTTAGTCCAGAGCCCTTCACGGGGAATTCGGCTACACTTGTTGATTGTACTAAGTGTGTTGCAAAATTTGCATTAGCTTCCGCATTTAGCGCACTTAGTTTTGCATTTAGTTTTAGATTAGCACAAACACCTATTCACCCCCCCTCTAGGTGTTCCTTTCAGAAAAGACTACGTTCACATGTCCATTTGGGACATTTGCTTATCGTCGAATGCCCTTCGGCTTATGCAATGCCCCAGCAACATTTCAACGTTGCATGTTGAGTCTTTTCTCAGATATGGTAGAACGCTTCTTAGAAAACTTCATGGATGATTTCTCCATCTACGGAGATTCATTCATTGAATGTCTCCACCATCTTGAACTCGTCCTCCAACGTTGTGTTGAGAAGAATTTGACACTAAATTAGGAGAAATGCCACTTCATGGTAAAACATGGAATTGTCTTGGGTCATGAAATCTCCAAGAAAGGAATTGAAGTGGAGAGAGCCAAAATCAAGGTTATTGCTAAGCTTCCCATGCCCAAATGCGTTAAGGACATTAGATCCTTTTTAGGACACGCTGGTTTCTACCAGAGATTTATCAAGGATTTTAGCAAAACTGCTAGGCCCTTGACTAATCTGTTAGCTAAGGATGTGTCCTTCACTTTCGATGCTGAATGCATAAATTCTTGGGAGAAGCTTAAGAGTGAGCTTATTTCTGCACCAATCATATATGCACCGGATTGGTCTAAGCCGTTTGAGATCATGTGCGACGCTTCTGATTTTGCCATAGGCGCTGTCCTAGGACAACGCATTGATAACAAGCAGCATGTGATCTATTACTCTAGTAGGACTCTAAACGATGCTCAAATAAACTACACTACGATCGAGAAGGAATTCTTGGCAGTAGTGTTTGCCTTAGAGAAGTTTCGTCCCTACCTACTAGGGTCCAAAACCACCGTTTTCACTGATCATTCTGCGCTTAGGTACCTCATGATGAAGAAGGATGTCAAGGCCCGACTCATTAGTTGGATCCTCCTTCTTCAAGAATTTGATCTTGAGATTCGAGACAAGAAAGGCGTAGAAAATGTCGTTGCTGACCACCTCTCACGGATACCTAATTCTCCATGCAACGAATTACCCATCAATGAGGATTTTCCTGATGAACATCTCTTAGCTATCTCTAGGGAACCTTGGTTTGCTGATATAGTGAATTACTTAGTCACAAACCAACCTTCGTCTCATTGGTCCAAAAATGATGTTTACCTGTTCTTATCCCAAGTCCAGTATTTCTTTTGGGAGGAGCCGTATCTTTTCAAGTACTGTTATGACCAAATTATTAGGAGATGCATTCCCGATGAGGAGGTTAGTAGTGTTCTGTCCTTTTGTCACGAACTTGCATGCGGTGGACACTTTGGTCCCCGCAAGACTGCTGAAAAGGTGCTCCAAAGTGGGTTTTATTAGCCCACTCTGTTCAAGGATGCTTATGAATTCTGCAAGACGTGCACTAGATGCCAAATGGTAGGACGGATCTCACACCGAAATATGATGCCCCTCAACCCAATTCTAGAAATAGAACTCTTTAATGTCTGGGGCATCGACTTTATGGGTCCATTTCCTAACTCATTTGGAAACCAATACATATTGGTTGCTGTGGATTACGTGTCCAAGTGGGTAGAAGCCATTCCGTGTAAAACTAATGATAACAAAGTTGTCATCAAGTTTTTGAAAGAAAACATTTTTTCCCGCTTCGGAACCCCTCGTGCTATCATTAGTGATAATGGCACTCACTTTTGCAATAGATCTTTTGAAGCCCTTATGCGAAAGTATGCCATAACTCACAAGTTGTCCACACCATATCATCCTCAAACCAGTGGGCAAGTTGAGGTTTCAAATAGACAAGTAAAGCTTATATTGGAGAAAACTGTGAACCAAAACCGGAAAGATTGGTCCTTCAAACTTGTAGATGCTCTATGGGCCTACAGGACCGCTTTCAAGACAATTCTAGGAATGTCTCCCTATAGGTTAGTCTATGGCAAACCTTGTCACTTGCCCGTTGAGTTAGAGCACCGAGCCTTATGGGCAATCAAGTAGTTGAATTTTGACTTGACTAAGGCCGGTGACCTTCGGAAATTACAAATTTCCGAATTGGAGGAGTTGAGAAATGAAGCCTATGAAAATGCTAGGATCACTAAAGAAAGAGTCAAGATTTTCCATGACAAGAACATCGTAAGAAAACCTTTGTCCCCGGACAAAAAGTCTTACTCTATAATTCTAGGCTTCATCTTTTTCCAGGAAAATTGAAATCGAGATGGACTGGGCCATTCGTTGTCAAAACCGTGTTTCCACACGGTGCAGTTAAGATCGGTGACCCCAAGAATGGAAATGACTTGAAGGTAAATGGTCAACGCCTTAAACCTTTCTTGGAATCGGTGCCGGTAGATGAAACGGTAATGGGTCTTTTTGACCCAGTGTATCGGTAACTTTCCTCCTTTTCATTTTATTTCATGCACTTATACATTTCTTTCATACATTGGGGACAATGCATGAGATAAGTGTGGGGGAGGGTTCTAACATGACTGATATAAAAAAAAATGGATATATATAAAAATAAATAAATAAATAAATAAAATTTTTTTGAAAAGGGTAGACAGTATTTTGATATATTTTTGGTAAGAATTTAAGTCAATTTTAAGGAATAGGAGAATCATAATTAGGATTTCTTACATTTGGTCAAAATAAGATAACTTGTTTAATTTTTAGGGTCAGGAAGAAATTTGTGAAAGTAATTTAGTCTTGATATTTACCTTGATGACATATGCACACAAAATACACTTACACACTTAGGGTTTAAAAACAGAGACTCTTATGCCTTATATATATTAAAAAAAAATAAGTCTAATTATTGATTAGCTAGGTGCTTTGGCCTAAGCAAGCCTTAGTATTTATGCAAAAGATAATTAGAAAAAAATGTATATCCTCTGATTAAGCTGGGTATTTATGCCTCATGAAGCATAAGTATTCACGCCTAAAAGGGGTATATCGTATAAATAAAAACCTTGGTTTCGTGGCCTTATCTGCTCGAGTATTTAAGTCCTTAGGGGTGTTTTCTCACCTGGTGCCCTAAAACTGTCCAGTTAGGGTGTCACCAACTGAATGCTTGTTACATGGGCAGATTAGAAAGCCTAATGAAATTGTGGAATAAATTTCACAAAAAAATAAATAAATATAAGGCATAGGAGTTAATGTTGAAGAACCCTTAGTAAACTTCACAGTCACGATGGTACATATGACTCAGGGTAAATTAATAGACTAGATGAGAAGTACAATTTGACTCCTTACTTTAATTGATGACATGTTTTTGAATAGAGACCAAGTTTAGGAATGATAAATTTGATATTCCTATAACTTATAGATTACTTAAACTCTCACAAATATACTTCAAATATTTTCTCCTTCCAAAAAAAAAGAAAAAAATGCTTTTCAAAAATACTAACTTTTTTCTCTTTCTTTTTGGATTTTGTGGGTGTAATCCGCTGAAAACCCTCACAAGACAAAACTCGTCCTCTAGGGGTAACCTAGAGGTTTAACAGCTTGTTGCACATGCTCAGTGCAATTGAGTGACCTGCGAAAGTGGTCTAATAATTGATTCGAGTTAGTCTGATGTTTTGCTCGAGGGCGAGCAAAAGATAAGTGTGGGGGTGTGATTTGTCACATACATTGCATTTATATTGTCACTTTACCACACTTGTTAGCTAATAAATTCTATTAATAAGTTGTCTTTTTCTTTGCTAAATGTAGGCCCACGTGCTTAAAGGAAAAAAGGAGAAACAAGCCCAAAAGCCTACCAATTTCTGAATTAATTCAGAATAAATTCGAAGTGAAGAAAGCTGGGTTAAATCTTGGCAAATCAAGAGGTTGAGAAAAATCCTCAATGAATCGAGTGGTTGAAGCCACATAATCAAGGCTGTTTCGTCAACAGTTGGGAGCAGAAACCAGAAATGCAGAAGCATATACGCGATCAACATCAAAGCAGGAAGGTACCCCCCTTTGGTGTGGCCACGTTTGCTCCCCCAATCTTCCCGGGATTCGCCTCCTTTGGTTTTTGGCTATAAATACCTCTTTCAGCAGAGAAAAATGCAGCAAAGACTAGGATTAAGTTTGACATTTATTTTCTTAGGATTTAGGCTTTGTGTTAGCTAGAAAGAAAGTTGTAATCTTGCTTTTTAAGTTGTAGTCCAGTTTTAAAAACTTGTGAGAGAGAGGACTGAGAGCTTGTACTTGAAGGTTGAAGTGACAGCAATACAAAAGTCGAGCCAACTTCTCTTCCAATTGCAGTACGGTATGGGTTGCTTTATGTCTTTGTTTTCCTCTTCGTTTTCCATGAATAACTAAACATTTTCTCTGGGCTTGCTATCGAACTCTCTAGTTCTTCTTCTCTTCTGTTTTTACAAGAAAAAGACCCGATGACTCATATGAATGCCTCACTTAAAAGCCTTTCTATTTGAAAGTGTTCTTGAAGGCACATGAGGATGGGTTTGGATAGTTGAATTCACAACTCTTTCATGAACTTCTCTCGAATCGTTTTTAATTCATTCTTGTTTCTTCGCGCTTGTTGTTGTAACATTCGATTTCACGATTTCTTGAAGAAAAAGACTCAACTTTCCTAACATCTTATGTGCTTTACTTAAAGCTTTCCAAAAAGACAACTTTAAGTTTTGCAAATGATCATTTGAGGGACTTAACCTTTTAAGAGAAGAATGAACAATTGAGTAGTGAGATAGTGAGCCCAGACTTTCTTTATTATTACAAACAACAAAGCAATTTCCAAGTTTTCTAAATCACCTTCTCCAAAATCTTTTCTAAAAGTTGCAATTTTTCTTTCATTCATCTCTTTCTTTCCATTCTCTCTTTCCTAAAAAAAGAACACAACTCTTTGTTCTAAACGATTCACCGAAAAAGCTTCCATCGCATCCCTCCTTGTGGACACGACCCGTTAGCCACAAGCTACACGATATATTCTTAACTCATTGATTGTTTCTTTTATTTTTAGCAATCAGTACACCGATTCTTTCCTGTACTGATGCTTAGCATATATACGTCACAGCAACGTCTCCGTGCCGCGGGATCGGGGCGTTACATGGTGGTATCAGAGCCTAGGCTCTCACATTCTTAGTATGTCCAGATGGCAAATTAACGGTAAAGAAATTTGCAGCTGGAATGCATGGATCCCGGTTATACAGTCCAACTACTAGTAAAGAGTTATCTATTCTATCCTGATCATCCTTCATTTAATTCCTATCCCTTCCATCTTTTCGCTATTTTGGTTTTTCGTAGCCCTTATACCAACTTAAGATATGGATATACTAGAGGGTAGAGGCTGGTTCTGAATGAAGCTATTATATGATCTCTTCGGCTAACTCTATGGTACTCGGGTATTCTCAGAATTGAACAACAATCGAGTATCTTTCAGAAGGCGGTATCCGGATTTTCTATGGTTATTCTTTTTTCTTGGATATATCTTTTAAAGTGATTTGATGCCTGGTCTTCAGAATTCTCAAATATCGGTCTTCTTTCAGAGAACTATCAAGTGTGCAGTACAGCTAGAACTCTATTGCAAAGTAACGATATTGGATTAGTATTATTTGGCATCGTTCAAAGATTTATACAACAAGAAGTGCAAAAGATGTCTATATTCAGATTATTGTTCAGTTGACTTGAGAACCCTATCAGTAGTGATTCATATCTTGATTGGTATAATTCTTGTTCATGTCCTCCTTGTGTTCATTTTTCCCCTTATCGAAATTGCGAGGACGCTATTTTTATAAGGTGGATGGAATGTAATACCCCGCTCCCAGAATACGTACTTAGTTGCGTATTCATATTTTTTGATTTTATTTTTTGATTTACTTTCAATATTTATTTTGTGTTATGAATTATTTATATGATCGTTTTGCCTTGGATCCGGATTCTTGGACTCGGAGTCAGCCCTAGTCTGAACCGAGAACCCGATCTTAGAGTATTGCTTGATTTGATCTTTTTGCTATTTTGATTTGATCAATTTCAGTTTCAAACATCATTTTCCAATATTTTAGATTTTTTTATGATTTTTGGAATTTTTCTGAATTAAATTGGAAACTTTCAAAACCGGTGTCGACCAGTGCTGTTGACTGATTCTCGAATTTTTAATTTACAAATAGAGTTGAAATTCTAGAAACGGCTTACATATTATTTCTTAAAATCATATTTTCTATCTAAATGTGTTTTCTGAGATTTTTCAGAATTTATCAAAATCCGGCCGACCCGGTGTCGACGGTTGAATTCAGAATTTTTATTTTGAAAATGGAATTGAATTTTTAAAAACTGATTTCACCAAACATCTTAAAATAATATTTATTATTTTTGAGAATTTTTGGAAAGCTTTCTGAGCTACTTCATTTTTCAGGCTTTTCCAGAGTTTTCGATGTTTCCCCAGATACCGGAATTTATCAAGATATTATATTTATATTCGTCTTATTTACTCTCTCCCTCCTCAGACGCGAGTCTCACCAGACTCAGATCTAGTCTTCAATGCGAAGATTCACATTCTTTCTGATTTTAATGCGCTTCAGATCAACTCCAATCAAGTCATTATGACTTTTTATCCTTTCTGTCTAATGGTGATGTAATGTTATTGGAATATTTGTCACCTCTGATGATAACTTTGTAATTGTACTCATATGTTGGAATGTATATTGCACCACGTGCTTCCGTACTCTGATTCTTTCCTGTACTAATGCTTAGCGTATATACGTGAGGGTATTTTCGACCTACGTATATACGTCGCAGTAACGTCTCCGTCCCCGCGGGATCGGGGCGTTATAATTACCAACGCCACAATCTTCCAAATCTCTTTCACTCTTTTTCAATTTCTTTATCCATATTACTTCTATTCTCTCCACCTTCTCATTCTACCACTTTCTTCCTAACTTGACTTTAACTCCATTTTTCTCTTTTCTTTTTAAGAACTAAAAGAAGAATTTTAACCATTAATTATAGCATAAAAGAGAACTTGCTTAAACAGCTTCCATCGGTAGTCCCTCCTTGTGGATCACGACCGAATAGCCACTTGCTATTCCGGTAGTATTGAGTACCTGCACTCTTTATTCTAAGTTCTGAAATTCTGTATTCTTGTGTGTAGGTTCTATCTCAATCAGGCTTCCCTGCATGTCTCTCGGTATCCTCCTCGACGAGGAGCGTCCCTTCTATACTAGTCATTGCAAGACCTTTACTGTGTCGACTCCTGGGTCGTAAATTAGTGTTGGGGTATTCTTCCTCATCCGCGCCTTCGCCTGGTGAGAGGATTGATTCAGGTTCTACTTCTGTCTACAAACTCCTCTAGGAAGAGTTTCAGCCTCAGGTTCTCAGCGTACCCTCTTCTGGCTTGAACCAGCCCGAATAGATGAAAGTCGAGCATGCTTAGTAGTAACCTGTCGTGGTCGTCTTGTAGGATGCTCTTCAGTGGCTTCATCACCACACTCTGGGACATGGGATGCTTTCGCTTGGCTGGCCTTATTCTCAGCTTCGAGGAACTCATTCATACCCTTCAGACGAGTGTTCTTGGTTTCCTTTCGGGCACTGTAAAAAGCCTTAATCTCTTTTATGCATGAGCTATTTATATTATAGCCTAGCACTGCGTCTGCTATAACATACCATGTGCAATAGCTGAGACTGGTGTAGGAGTTTGATGTCTTCTGCGGGAGGCTAAAAGTGGCATAATGAAGGAACTGCTCTCTTTAGGCTACTCCTGAAAAGTCAAGGAAGCATCTCACCAGCTGGTAGTTCACGCTATTCTAGATTATCCTCCGAATCATGAACATATATTCACCTCGTTAACTGGAGCATTCCATCTTCTGCACGAACGACATGAAGTCTTCTGATGCCTGATAGCCACTTTACTTAAGTTTGGGTTTCAATTTAAATCAATTTGAAATCAAGAGGACGAAAGGATAAATCATCATCTTTACAATTCAAATTCAAAATTAGAAGATATATTTCTAGAAGATGGATGGGATAAAGCTAATCCTAATTGGAGATAAGGAGGATAATTCTAATTAAATGGATTTCAAAATCAATTCAGACTGGACATCTCTTAGTATTCGGATCGTAACTTTCGCTAAAGATATTTAAATCTGATGATTCAGATGCTACAAAAAAAGAACTTAAAGGGCTACAATTCTTATATTGATCTGTTTGTCCAATTCAACCATCTGATAAGTTATATTAGCAACTAACACATTGACTTGCTGCAATTAATTCGTAATTGAATTCCCATATTGAATTAGGATTGAATTAAACCTCCTAATTTTTATCTTATTGTAATTGGCTCTGAGGCCTATTTAAAGAGCTGAAATCTCTCATAAAAAAATATCTCCACATCAGAGATCATAACTTATGATTTTTCTTTAGTTTCTCTTCCAAATTTCTGTTGTAATTTTTAAGGTTTAGTTCTAGTTCAAGCTTTGTAAAGAAGGAGGAGGCTCTTGTACTTTGATGGTGATAGCTCAATAAATAAGGTTCTATTGTTCTTCTTTTCAAGTTCTTTTCATTTTTTAATTATTTTCTTTATTTGCTTTCTTTATTTGGCTTTCTTTTAAAGGCTTTCTTAGTTTAGTTTAGATCATGAGTAGCTAGATTTTTTTTTTCTCATTGCTTGCTAATATATCACGATTATCACATCTGAGTTTAGTAATTAAACCCAATTGAATCATATGCATGCTTAAATCCTAAGATAATCTTGAAGGCACATGAGGATTGGACTAAGTCAATTATTTGTTAGCACATTCTAAATTGTTTTTCTTAATCTATACTTAATGAACATCTTGATATTTTAATGTTAAACCTTGATTAGTGTTATTTCAAATAGGGTTAAGATTTGCTAGTACTTTCTAATAATTTTTCTTATCTTATGCTTGATGAATAATCTTGATATTTTAATGTTAAGTCTTGGTTAATGTTAGATCAATCATAGCCTTGTTTCTATCTTATTTATATTACTTGATGTTTGTGGTAGATTATCATGCCAGATTTAAAGTAAAGATTTTATTTATTAAATATTAGCATGTTATGGTGGTTGATTATTAGTAAATAGTGAACTTTTTAATTTTCTATATCCAAACACAATCCTTTCCTTCTATTTCCTTCTTTTCTAAGTTCTTAAACAGAGAAGAAATTAACAAAGACAAATAGTATCAAAACGCTTCCATCGCATCTCTTCCTAAGGATCGACCCATGTAGCCCTCGTTACCGTGGACATATTGCGAAAGATAGAGACACACCTTCATCTAGATAACATCCTTCAACTCTTAACTTTATCTTGTTTTTCCTGCAATCAGTGGCCGAGCACATATGTGGAAGTGGCAAAGTTCCCAATAAGTCTCGTACATCAGCATGTAGTCCTTCTTCATCAAATGCAGTTCTTTCATTTCAGGAATATACTCTTCATATGGTAGATCTCCCATCGGCAGGCTAGAGATTTCGTACAGTCTCATTTCATTTGTTGAATAGTCCAACTACGTCTCTACTATGGCCGGTGGGAAAGTAATGAGGATGGCAATCTTTCCAATGGCAACGCCCGACTGTTCCTTATTCAGCTCCCAATCCATCTATTGGCAGAGAGACATGGACTGCAAGAACGACAGTGAGAACCTTCGCTCCATGTTGGGAAGAAAGAAATATTGATTTCTAATCTAATGAAGCCATTTATAGTTCCCATTCTACAGATCTTCCTCGTCCTCCTTAATGGAGTCTCTGAAAAAGAAATTTATCTTCCTAAGCAGTCTTCATTCATTAGACTCAGGTTTTCTATTCGAAAGAACTTCTCTGAGCATAAATGCACTGGCCTGGGTCAATCGAGCCTAGCGTTCTTGGTTTTTTCCACTAAATGCTGGTGCCATCTTCTGAAGACTGAATATGACATTGGAGTTCGGTACACCCATATACCCGAAGTAGTGCCTTTTGCATAAAGGATCAGAAGAGTATCTCACTGCAAAGAGGAAAACCTCAAAAGTTAAAAATCTAAGATAGGGAAAAATTACTAAGGGTTTAAACTCAAACGCGGGTCTCAACACATGAGACACTTTTCCAAAGGGTGAAAACGCGAGGCTCAGGTGAAGTCCGCTTCTGAGTTTCAAATTGGAACTTATAAAATTCTAAGTATTGAGACTCAAATAAGAGTCAAAAGTTCTTAAGACCCCGTTCAAAGTCTCAAAATGCAAACATTAGACCCACATTCTATTCATAACCGCGAGGGTCGCGTTGATAAAATAAAACACGAGTCTCATCAGACCCGCTCACTATTCATCAATACAAGAATCACGTTCATAAATCAAGCACGATCTTGTGAGCTTCGCTTGACTATTCAACTTCAAAAGAAGTTAAGGGGAAAAACCCTTCGAGTTCAATAATGGCGAAAGCCATTTTTTAACCTGAGATGGGGGCTTCCTGAGGAGGAGCACCCCCCATTGTGATTGAGGCAGCGGCGATGCTTGATGAAGAAGCTGGTCATTTTCCTTTTGGAGCCATTTTAATAGTTAAATCTTTAAAAAAGATTATGAAAAGCTTGATGCTTTTATGGTTCTGAAAGCTTTTGAAAATTCAGAAGCAAGTCTCAGGTTGAAGATGACAGTCAGAATAAAACAACTGTTAAAAGACCCTGATCTTTTATAGGCCATCAATGGTCGTTATATGTGGTGTGAATCTCGAGCTCAATCTAAGCGGAATACGCGTCACTGGAGAAGCTCGCGCCTCAGATGACATCTGCGTCTAGGACCATCAACGCAACCTTCGCGATTTAAACATAACAATCAGCTAGGGTTGCGTCTTCATCAAATGAAGGTGGCATCTTCACTAATGGGGTCGGCATCCAAAGAGACAAAATGTGACAGTCGCGTCTTCATCAATGAGAGTCGTATTTTCTCTCTCCAACACAAAGAGTATTGTTTTTGCCTGTGCAATCAGTTCAATAATACACTGGCAAAAGAAATTGATGACTCCACCGTTTAATAGTATACTCACGAGATAAATTAGAGCTCATATAAGTTCTAGACTGGGTTTCTAGATACTTATTATGATCTTCTGTGAGGACTTCAAGCAGTTTAATAGTAAACTCATGAAAATCAGAATTCAGACACGATCAAGCTTCAGGCACTTCAAAAGATTATCAATCCAATCACAAAGGCCCAAGTCAAGATGAAGTCAAAAGTATTTAGAAATGTTTTTCAGTCAACCACAGATTTTCAAAAATTTTGAACGGGGTTTTGTAGGCTATTTAATAATTATTGAAAGCAAAGCCTCAAATGCGGGCCTTATGTCAAAGCGTGGGTCACATTTCAACTCAAACATGAACATTACACTTCATCAACAACATGACGTGAGGAACGTGTTATGTGCTAAACCCAATGGTCATGCTGCTCTTCAAAACATAGACCTCAGAGTCGCTTTTCAATATCAAAATGTAAGTCTGAGTAGCTTCATGTTTCAACTTCAACGCGAGCCTGTGAGATCCTCTTTCTATCATAGACACGAACCTGTAAGCTTAACACCTCAACAGTAGACCGAGATTCGCATCCAGCGTGAGACTCGCTTTCTGCTATAACAGACATCAATTATTGGGTCAAATCATACCCACGTTCTCCCCACATAATGAGAAATAAATCCCTATTATAAAGAGATTAAAAGGGGCAGTTATACCCCAAAAATTCCTAAAAATAGCGAGAAATAGCTAAGGGGAAAGGGGTTCAGTAGCTTAGAGAGTTTAAGAAAGTAAGAAAAGAGAAGACTCTTTACAAACTTGCCGAGTTCAAGTTTGTGATCTTTTTGAGATTCAAGCCACTAAGTAAGATTTTATACTTTACCAGTGTGCTGTCAGTGAGAGCAAGAACATCTGCAGATAAATCTTCCGGTCGGCTCCTCAACGGAGAAAAAGAATCACTCTCCATTATTACACAAAGAACCGACATTAAACAAATGGGAGATTCAACCATTCTTCTCTCTTTTATAATCTGATTTTGATCCACTATAATCCTCTTTTCAATCAACTAAAGACTTTTACGCTCCTCAAATTTTTCCGTCCCACAAATAGCATGGCAAATTCTTCTTCTTCACCTTCATCCACGGATTCATCATCTTCCGTGATAGATGGAGTTGCCTTGAATGCAATGGACTTTTTCTTTAGAGGTTCTCTTCCTTCACGAACCTTCATCTTTATCTCATGAGTTTTGATATTCTCAATAAAATTGGAGAAATCCATCTCCTTTTGACCATTAAGCTCCTTGAGAGTATGTCACCTTGACCTTCCAAGCTTTGAGAAGAGCTCTTATCACCTTCTTTACTTTTTGATCATTATCAATCTCATCACCTAAGGAATACAACCTAATAGTAATTTTCGTGAAACGAATAAACATTTCATCCATTATTTCACTATCAAGCATATAGAAGTTCTCATATTGAGAATGAAATAATCTATCTTGGATCTCTTAACATGGAAGGTACCCTCATGACTAATAATCAAATCATTCAATACTTTATATGCGGACTTGCAATTAATCACACGTGACAAATCATTATTGAGTGCTTGTGTTAGTGCGTATTGTGCCTTAACATTGGCCTCATAGTCCTTGGCGATGGCTTTAGACCATGTATCCTCATTACCGTGAGGTTCTACAAATTTCTTAGTAAAGGCCTTTGCAACCCTTAACCCTAGTGACTTGAGAAATAAGGTTATCTTCACTTTCCAAATAGAAAAGTGCAAATCATCAAATCTGGGTAGGGACTTGATGCTAGAAAAGTCGTGTGATGCCATGTGTGTGAGAAATATAGAGAATATGCAACAAAAATTTAACCAACCAACTGATCACTCTATGGTGGTTAAATCAAATATCTAGAGTACTAGGCTCTGATACCAATTGAAATCACCTAGAAGGGGTGAATAGGTAAAAGGCTTAAAATAATGGCAAATAATGCGGAATTAAAACAACTAAGTTAACTAGAAAATCAATACTAACAACAGCAATACAACAATCCCATGCAAGTTAAGCAATAGAGTGTAAGAGATATCAAGCATGTAAGTATGAACACAATAACAACATGCGAGATATAAAAGAATGAGTAGAGTTGAGAGATAGAGAGAACACGAGGATATTTTTCGAAATTTGAGCCAATTGCTTTATGCCCCCTCCTTCACTGCAGTGAAGGATTTTCTCTACTATTCGCTTCCACAAGATCACAAAATCATACAAGTTCTCGCAAGAACTCCCAGACCTGCAAGTCCCTTACTTAGTTTCTTAACACCTACAATCCAAGGCCGCAAGCTCGATCGAGGCTGCAACCTCTACTACTCTTCAAATACAAGAGAGGTGATCTCTCCTAGATCACAAAGGCTCACAAAACAATCCCTACAACTAAGTTTGTGGAAGTGGAGCTCTGAGATTGTGAGTGTAAGAAAAACTTAAAGTATAAGATGGAAAGCTCAAAGCTAGAAACAAGGATTCGGATTTTTGGCTCAAAAATGAATTCTTTTGAAAATCTTTGTAAATCTCTTGGAAATACTGATTTAATCACTTAGCAAAATTTCTTAGGGTTTTACTACAGTACCCCTATTTATAAAGGACCAAAGTAGTTGATCGAAACTCAAAATAGCTGTTATTGATAAACTTAAAATAGCCATTTTTGTTTAACCCAGAAAAGACATATTTAAAATATAGCCATTTAGGCTTAATTCCAGGCTAATCAAGGCTATTAGTCGACTATTCGGTCGACCGCCAACAGTCATATTTCTGACTGTTGGGGATAGCGGTCGCCCTGGCGGTTGACCAAGCCCAACAAAGAGCTCTTATGTCTCAGTGGGTCGACCAGTCGGTCAGCTGATATTGACAAATAAAGAGCACTGCTCATATACGTGATTGACTGGGCAATCGACCTACATGTAAAAGATATACTTGTTCATGTCAGTGCATAACCGATCGACCGCTCGGTCAGCTAGCAGAGAAAACAAGTTTACCTGTCGGTCGACCGCTCGGTCGGCTGGCAGAAGGCCAAAATCACACTTAAAAATATTTTTGAAATACTCTTTTAAAATCTATTAAATTCCTTTGATAAATACTTTCAAAAATAAGTTCATGTAAATTGTTTCAGCACAAATATATGTTATCATATGTCAATACAAAATATAAACTTTGAACCTGTTTTTGTAAACATGAAATCCTTTCCAAAATACTTTTCCAAATCCAAAATCCAAAATACCATTTTGTAAATACTTAAAAAATCTATTGAAAATACTTTGGAATAAAAAATACGATAATGATTTTGAGTGTGTGTGAATCTCAAGAGCAATCCAAATCTCTAAAACTTGATTTTAATAAAACTAAATCTTACATTGTATATAAGAAAAACATTTTCTTCTTGAGTGCTTCAATTTGCATCTCATCTTAATATCTTGAGCTTGACTCCATTTTGAGTGCTAGTTGTGTTCTAGGTGCTAAATATCTTGAATCATCTTGATGTTCGCTTCAAAACTTGACTTGTGGGTCTTTTCGAGAAGCTAAACATAGACGCTACAATTCTTATAAACATATAACTTAAACAATCAAATATCATTAGTACAAATAACTATATGAGATAATCATCATCAAAACTAAGGTGATGGATGATTGTTAATCAAATATGCATATTTTTAGTCATATTTCCACATTTAATTTTCATTAAATATTGCTTTATAATCGTATTTTTGCTTAGTATTGTACATGCCTCCATAAATTCAAGGAAGAAAAGAAAAGATGATTAAAGAAGCCCAAAAGTTTAAGAGAAGCCCAAAGCCCATCAAGCCCAAGTAAATTCAGAGATAATCCTATCCTACTTCAGAGATAAAAGAGACAATCAATTTAAATTAAGTTGCTTGAGGTCCAAGCCAAAGACAAAGGAGGAGAATTCAAGTTTAAATTCGGACTTATAAATAACTTATTTTCTAAGCTAGCTAGAAAACAAGATTATTTTAAATTTCGGAGATCAAATGAGGATTCTGAGGATATATTTCAACATAGACGGACGAGATGAAGTCAGAGCCCAAAGCGCGTACCCAGTCTCCCCGGTATTACCGCGAAAACACGGCAAAGCCGCGTTTTTGTGGCTTTCTTATGGCGATTGGCGTGGCGGTTAGGTGTGTGTGTTCGATTGAGACTCTATTTTCCCTATAAATAGAGATGTAGAGCCAGAAAGAAGAGGGAGCTCAGAAGATCAAAGTTTAGATTTTCTTTAGTTCCCTATTTCTTTCCAAATTTAGTTTGTATTTTTTAAGTTTTAGAAGAAAGGGGAAAAATTGTAAGAAGAATAAGCCATTGTAATTTGAGGTGACAGATTGATCGGGGGGAAACTATGCACGAAAAGTGTGTGTTTTGGAATCACGAGTTAAAATTTGCGTGCTTTGGCTTCCGTGATACTTCCGATATAGTATGGTGGCTAAACGGGTCGAACCACAAGGACGGAAAGCGATAGAAGCTTTACCTGTCGATTCACGTGTGTGTTAAGTGTTCTTCAATGTTTTTAAAGAATCAAAAGAAAAGAAAATAAAGAATGAAAAGAGAATAGTATGATGAAAGCAACGAAGTGGGAAACATTTAAAAGAAGGTATTTGTAATTTTTATATTATTTTTAAAACAAAGTAAAAATGTAAGAAAACCCATGGCTACTAATTGCTAATCGCTCAACCATATGCTAACCTCTTAGTGATAGTTGCCTCACATGTATCCATGGCCATCACTAGTCCTTAGTTCAAAAGCTTTACAGAACATGACCCATAATATCACTTTCACATACAAACTCAACAAGCAAGAGAAAGCTACACTTAAAACATCAAAACTAACTAGAGTAAGCATGGAATAAAGTAATGGTGACTTGTTAGGGAGTTAGATGTTAAAGTTCTAGAATCCATCATCATAAGCCATCATTAACTCTTGTAAGAGCAAGGCCAAGTAGAGGCTAATAGATTCATGTGGATTATCAAGTAAGGAGTTAGCAAGTTAGTAGTTAGTGGTTAATTGCCATGAGAAAAAAAGCTAAGCATGTAAAGAGTTAGAGAGAAGAAAATAAGTAGAGATAAAGAGAGAACCTTTCATAGATTGTCACCTTTCATTACAAGAACCCTAATAATTGAGTTCAAACTTGTACAGAAAAATACCAAATTTCAAAATTTTATAATAGTAGTGCAAGGTACTCAATACTACCGCGATAGCAAGTGGCTATATGGGTCGTGATCCTTAAAGAGGGACTAGCGATGGAAGCTTTTTGCATGTTTTCTTTAAGTTACAAAAAATATTTAAATTTTTTATTTTAGTTCTTGAAAAAAAAATAAGTTATGTTAAATTGTGAAAGTGGTAGATAGAAGGAGATGGTGATTTTGTACTAAGAAAGTGAAAAATAGTAAAGATTTGGTGATGGAGGTGATCTAAACTAAAGATTAAAGGAAAAGAAAGAAAAAACAAAAAGAACTTACCTATCTCTTCCGGTTGATGACTTACCTAAAATCCTTGCATGTTTATCTTGATTTGGAGCGATCAGCACATAACTCATAAGATTAACTCAGTCCTAATTCACATTACATCATCAAGGCTTCTTCGAGCAAGTATGAAATGATACAAACATAGGGAAGGATCCATCATCATGAGCTATTGATGGCACTCGCTAAGGTAAGGTAATACCGATGCTATTTGACTCACTTGGACATCATCAAAATCAAAAGAGGAAGAGTAGAAAGAAAAAGAAGAAAACAGAAACAAAGAAGAACATAAAAAAAAATTACCTTTTTATTACTTGTAGAAACGATGGAAGAAAGGAGGAGGATACATCAGTGTCACTCTCAATATAAATCTCTCTTACTTACATGAATCTTAGTCTAGCCTATACTTACAAAGAAATAAAAATTATATAAAATGAGAATAAAAACCTACACTAAAAATTGAAAAATTAGCCTAAGAGTCCTTCTCTACTTGATCGCTCTTTGTACACTGAGAAATCCCAGTATTTATAGGCAAAAACCAATTGGAGGAGAGCGTACGAAGATAGGAAGCTAACGCTCCCCAATAAAAGCCACTGATCTGTAGCCAGGATCTGGTCAAATGGCCAAATCGAGGAGCCGTGGTCCGTTGATGCTTCGATACTTCCTTTTATCCAATTGGATTTTCAATATATTCTCTAGATTTGGCAATATCTCTGTTTATCCTCAAGCTAACCAAATAAATCCAAATAAATCTGATTTTAACTAGTTTCTATTTGGTATTATCTGCTCCAATTTGCTTTGATCACCTTAAATCTTTTGTCCCAATCCTTGATTTTGAGTTAAGCTCATTTAAATCTGAATTTAGGTGGGCTTTTGGGCTCATTTTCTCTCCTTTTCCCTTGATAAAGGCCTGGACAATATAAATGGTAAAAATTAATTAATTAGCAGAGTTTATTTAAAACAAATGCAGAACTATGACAATGTATAAGCAGACCGATCACACCCCCACATCTATCTTTTACTTGTCCTCGAGCAAAACATTATAACTAAACCTAAGAAATTATTAGACCACTTTCGCAGGTCACGCGATTGTACTGAGCTTGTGCAACAAGCCGTTAAACCTCTATGTTTTCCCTAAAGGACGAGTTTTATCTCGTGAGGGTTTTTAGTGGATTACACCCACAAAATTCATAAAGAAAGAGAAACAAAGTGTTAGTATTTTGAAAACACATTTTGAAAGAGAAAAAATATTTGAAGTATTATTGTAAGAATTAAGTAATCTATAAGTTATAAAAATATTGAACTTTTCATTCTTAAGCTTAGTCTTTATTCAAAAACTTGTTATCAATCAAGGTAAGGAGTCAAACTGCATTTCTCATCTAGTTTATTATTTTACCCTAAGTTATATGCACCTTTGTGACTGTGAAATTTTGACTCGGGGTTCTTTAACTCTAAATCTTAAGCCTTATTTTCTTTTCTTTTCTTTTTTTTATTTTGGTGATATTATTTCTTAGCTCTATTAGGCTTTCTAATCTACCCATATAACGAGCCTTTAAGTGGTGACTCCCAAACCAAACAATCTTAGGGCACCGGGTAAGGAAAACACCCTAAAGACTTAAGGACTCGAGCAAACAAGGCCACAAAACTAAGGATTTTATTATATGAACCGTTTTTAGGCGTGAATACTTATGCTTTATGAGGTACAAATACCCAGCTTAATTAGAGGATTTTTGATATATTATATATATTTTTTCTTTTTTCTTTTTTTTAATAAGGCATAAGAATCTTTGTTTTTGAATCCTAAGTGTGTAAGTGTATAAAGCATGCATATTTCATCAAGGTAAAAATCAAGACTAAATTACTTTTCCAAATTTCTTCCTAATCCTAGAAATCAAACAAATAATCTTATTTTGACCAACTATAAGAAATCCTAATTATGATTCTCATATTCCTTAAAATTAACTTAATTTCTTACAAAAAATATGTCAAATATTTCTCTCTTTTCAAAAAGTTTTTTTTAAAGAAAGAAAAATGTGAAAATTTTTTTAAATAAAAAGAAAACCTATGTTATGCTAGAACTCTCCCCACACCTATCTCATGCGTTGTCCCCAATGTATGAATGAATGCATAGATGCATGAAAAAGAAGAAAGGGAAGAAAAATATTACCTTAAGGTGGTGGTTTCGGTGGTGGTTGATTGGGTCAAGCGTTGCTACCCAATTAAGATAATTTGGTGGTTCACGGAACCCACCTTTATGGACCTCTTTTCTATTTACATATTTACAGTCTCCAATATGAATAGGATCATGAAAGATCCTACCATGGCACTTATTCTCTTCATATGACCAGTCTTGAAAAATCATCACAGAGGCATTGTGGTCAATACCTTGGTCCAATAATAGAATGTGATTTTGTGGAATGGATGATTTGGGCTTTGAGATGAAAAGTTCGAGAACCAATACTAAGTCGAAAAAATCAACTTTGGGTTCGAGAGTCGGTATTAGTTGAATAATAAGGTCAAATCAAAGAACTGAGATACACATTCTCTTCCCAGCAATGGAATGTGACTATCCAAAATTGGTGATTCAATTTCTAAATCTATGAGTAAGGAATAAATATTGGCTCTAAAAATTGGTCCAAATTGGGTAATGATATTAGAGTCCACATAGATTCAAAAATGGAAACTTAATCATAAGGTTGGGGATCGGGCTCACATTCACATTCAAGTTCAATCTCATTGAATGAAAAACTTACCAATTTGTCCAAGGTTGGAATTTATCAAGTTTATGTTTGTTTGATGAGATTTAATCTTGGTCAAAGTCTTCAAGATTCCAAGATTCTTTATTTTTGTCAATATGGCTAGAAGTGTCGAGAATAGTCAAAGATTGGGTAGGGAGAGTTTTCTTATTCCTATGCATGTTTTCCAATCGACGAAGTCTTGCTTCTATCAAATTTAAAGGATCACTTAAGAATTGAATCATGGATTTCATACTCTTTTCTAAGTCGGTATGTTCTTTTTGAAAAATAGAGTAAGGATCTTTGATTTGAAAATTTTGACAAAATTTTGAGTCTTCTAGAATTTGAATTCATCGCTCAAGCTCTCTAAGGCTTCCATCCTCTTTTCCTGTCAATTGATTCTTCTAATGGTTGCTTAGGAGAAGGAGTATATGAAGCTGGATGTTGGTAAGGTGGTTGACAATATGACTTAAGGGAGTTGTATCCTCATTGGCTATGTGAAGAGTAGTGATGATTATTTCAGTCTTGTTCATAGTATTAGGACTATGGCATGTATTGATTTGGATAAGATCAATCTGGCACACTAGGTTGGTTAAAGTTATGATATACATGATTGGTAATATCCGAAAAGAAGGTCGGGGTGTAACATGGATTACCATTAAAATTGAAAAAATTGTTGTTATAAGACATATCACACAAGAAATGTCAAAAAAAAAGTAAAGAAAAATAAACAAATAAACAAACAAATAAAAAGAAAAAAATCTGACCTAAGTTAGGGTAGACCTTAGACCTAAACGACTCCTAACTAGTTAGACTGTCCACGGGGGCTATATGGCATAATATGACCACAAATTAATCGGCCAAGTAGGGGGCAAGATCAGTGGGAGGTATCCGTGCCTAAACAACGGGTCTATTTATGCCAAACTACCAATCTTCGGGGTTTCGCCCCTCAATTCCCAACCTAGACACCAATTTGGCAAGAGTCAACTTCTAACAACATCCCTCTTAGGTCAGTCTCCTATTTGAGTATGAGATGTCCCTAGGGCCAACGTCTACTTAGTTTTAGTTAGGCTTGTGTTAGTAGTGAGGAGATTATTTGTGGGCGAAGGGAGGCTAATGACATCCCTACCTTATCTTGTTTAGAGGCCAAGCCCTTAAATTAATTTAGTGCAATCTGTACATGAATATGAAAAGCAACACTTAAGCAATGTAAACAATTCAAAAGTGTTCCTATAATACATGCTATGCATACATACCTTTGCTCCAGCACTCTTCAACAGTAATGTAAAATGTAAATGAAATTAGACAAATGCCTAAATGCAAAGTCTAAACCGTTTTTAGCATTTAACAAACATCAATTAACTTTTGAGGTAAGAAAGTATGTACAGTAAGTTAAACAGAAAATAAATAGTTGCAGAAACTTTACTTTGCAATTCAACCAACCTGCAAAAAATACAAGTTAGTAGATCACTCATATTGTCGCAGGAATGAAGCAAATCTGAGGGCTTCTGGGCTCTACTTTCTTGAGCAGAGTCCAGGGCCACTTATATGTCAAATTTAGCCAAAATTTCCTTCTTATTAAACCTATACATCAAGAAGAGAGAAGAAAGTTAATAAATAAAGTAAATAAAAAAGAGTTACTTACCATCCCTCCCCGGCAACGACGCCAAAATTTGATTGAGTTCCAACCTACGCAGAAAAATATCGAATTTCAAAAATTTATAATACTAGTGCAAGGTACTCAATACTATCATAATAGCCAGTGGCTATGCAGGTCGTTATCCTCAAGGAGGGACCAGCGATGGAAGCTTTTTACAAGTTCTCTTTTAAGTTATGAAAAATAGTTAAAGTTCTTCTTTTAGTTCTTGAAAATAATAAGTTATGTTAAATTGTGAAAGTGGTAGATAGAAGGAGATGGTGATTTTGTACAAAGAAAGTGAAAAATAGTAGAGATTTGGTGATGGAGGTGATCTAAACTAAAGATAAAAAGAAAAGAAAGAAAAAAACTAAAAGAACTTACCTACCTCTTCCGGTCGATGACTTACGTGGAATCCTTGCATGTTTACTTTGATCTGGAGGTGATCAGTGCATAACTCATAAGATTAACTCAATCCAAATTCACATTACATCATCAAAGCTTCTTCGAGCAAGTATGAAATGATACAAACATAGGGAAGAATCCATCATCATGAGCTATCGATGGCACTCGCTAAGGCAAGGCAATACCGATGCTATTTGACTCACTTGGACTATCATCAAAACCAAAGGAGGAAGAGTAGAAAGAAAAGGAAGAAAATGAAAACAAAGAAGAACATAAAAAAATACCTTTTTATTGCTTGCAGAAATGATGGAAGAAAGGAGGAGGTTACATCGGTGTCACTCTCAACATAAATCTCTCTCTCTCTTACTGACACGAATCATAATCTAACCTATGCTTATAAAGAAATAAAAATTATATAAAATGAAAATAAAAACCTACACTAAAAGAATGAAAAACTAGCTTAGGAATCTTTCTCTGCTTGATCGTTCCTTTTATACTGAGAAATCCCAGTATTTATAGGCAAAAACCAAATGGGGGAGAGCGTACGAAGATAGGGGAGCTGATGCTCCCCCAACAGCTTTAACTAAGTCGCGGATCAACGGATTTTGCCACGAATCCATGACCAGGATCTGGCCAAATGGCCAGTCCCAGGGGCCGTGGTCCATTGATGCTTCGATACTTCCTTTTATCCAATTGGGTTTTCATTATATTCTCTGGATTTGGCAATATCTCTGTTTATCCTCATGCTAACCGAATAAATTCAAATAAATCCGATTTTAAACGGTTTCCATTTGGTATTATCCGCTCCGATTTTCTTTGATCACCTTAAATCTTCTGTCCCAATCCTTGAATTTGAATTAAACTCATTTAAATCTGAATTTAAGTGGGCTTTTGGGCTCGTTTTTTTTACTCCTTTTCCCTTGGTAAAGGCTTGCACAATTTAAATGGTAAAATATAATTAATTAGTAGAGTTTATTTAAAACAAAATACAGAAATGTGATAATGTATATGAAATATTAGTGACCGATCACTGATCGGTCACATATATTGCATACATATTGTCATATTTTCATGCTTGCTATCTAAATAAATCATATTAATAAGTCCTATTGTTCTTTATAAAATGCAAGCCCATTGCTAAAGGATAGGCCAGAGAAACGAGCCCAAAAGCCCATTTAATTCAGAATAAATTCGAAACCAGGGAATCAGGGCAGATCTTGACATATCAGAGAGGTTGAAAACCGGTTGAAATGAATCTTCCCAAATCAAGCGGTTGAAGCCAACAAATCAAAGATCGTTTCGTCAAATCTGGGAGCTGCAACAGTAAATCCAACAAGGCAAAAGGAAGAACAAAGCCACGCCAACTATCCCTCCACCTGGATGTGGCCAATTGGCCATATCCAGGCCACAAATTCGTGGCTTGTTAGTGGAGATAAGGGAGCGTTTGCTCCACTTATCTCCTCACTCCCTTCGCTCTGAGGTTTTGCCTATAAAAGCTAGGGTTTTGTATTGAAAATTTAGCGAGGACTAGGATTAAGTTTATTGTTCATTTTTAGGGTTTAAGAACATTGTTAGATAGCTTGGAGAAGTTGTATCTCCTCTTTATTCTTTTTTTTAGTTTAGACCAGAAAGAGAGAAGAGTGGATTTGAGTGTGTAATTCGTCTTTGAAGTGACAATCAAAGGAGCTTCTACTTGCCATTCCAACTCAACTTGAATTCGGTATGTTTGTGCTTAATTGTCAATTTCTTTTCTGTTTTCATTTCATAATGAGTAGCTAAAACGTTTTCTGGGCTCACTAAATGATGTTTTCTACCTCTTTTCTCTCAATTGAATTTGATGGAAGAACTCTCTTGAATCATAATGCCTAAAGTTAATTTTTATTCTTGAAAGCTCATGATGATGCTCTTCATTTAAAACTTGGATTTTCAAGGCACAACTATTTGTAAATCATTTTTATTCCATACTTGATTCCTCGCGCTTGATGGTTTAACATTCTATTTTTAATGTTGTGTTAAGAAATATATCAAGATTTGATCCGAAATCATCTCATTTGTTTTACTTGAACACTAAAAAAAATTAAGCTCTTTTGCCTATGATAAAAGTGATGGACTAGAATAATTCTTGAGATAAATAGTGAAGTAAATAAAATTAGTGAGCCCATATCTTCTCCTTCTTATATTATAATCAACCAAACAATTTTCAAGCTTTTTAAATCACCTTCTCCAAAGCTTTCTCCAGATTTTAAGTTTTTCTTTTAATCATTTCCCTTCTCTTCATTCTCTTTTCAATTAAAAAACGAGCACAATTTTTTGTTACTAAACAAACACCAAAACGCTTTCATTGTATTCCTCCTCGTGGACATGACCTGTTAGCCACAAGCTACACGGTAATTTCTTAACTCTTTGATTTTTACAATCAATTTTTGGCGCCGTTGCCGGGGAGGGAACGATGTATTTGTTTTTTAACAAGTTTGGTGTGTTGTTTCAGGGACTTGAAGATTCAGATCTAGCATTCAAGCTTTGCAAGAGAAGACTTGCAAATTCTGTGCCCCTACTCTCAAAAGTAGAAAACAGAATTTCAAGAAATTTCATTGCAAAAGTTAAAAATTTCATTGGACTACTAAAACTCTTTTTTGCACGACATATTGCTTGCAAAAAATTAAGTTTTTGTACGTTATATTCTTGCTATTTCTGCTATCCACCATCCCTATTTTAATCTAACAGTAATTTGAGTGATTGTTAATTGCTTAAAAAACGTTTAGACTTGCATTCTAGGCATTTGTCTAATTACGTTTATTTTACAATTACTGTTGAAGAGAGCTGGAGACAAGGTACGTATGCATAGCATATAGTTTAGGAAACATTCTTGGGTGAAATTTGCTTTTGAATGCTACTTTTCTATATCTTGCACACTTTGCACAATTAACTCTAAGGGCAAAACCCAATTCAAGATAAGGTGAGAAAGTCATTACCCTTCCTTAGCCCAGAAACCATCTCCAAGTACGCACAACCTAAGCCTAAGTAAAATCTGATAGACGTTGGCCTTAGGGACATCTCGAACTCACTAGGAGATTATCCTAAGGGGGAAGGTGTTGGAATTTGACTCCTGCCAAATCAGTGTCTAGGAAGGGGATTAAGGGTCGAAAGCCCGAAGGTTGGTGGTTACTTAATTAAGGAACGTCTTTGACGGATAACCTCCCACCAATCTTGCCCTGACCTGGCTGTTTAGCTTGTGGTCAAAGTCTACATTATACCTCCTATGGACAATCAACCAGTTAGGGGTTGTCTACGTCAAGGTTACCTTAGATTAGGCTTGGTTGTTTTCTCTTCTTGACTCTTGGTGAACTTGTTCGTGATTGTGTTTGTATATGGAAGTATGGTCAAGAGACCCTAATTCATCTAGGTTAACTAGAAACACATCACCACCCAAGTTTGAAATAAGACCAGATTTGGTTATGGATTGACCGACATCTTTGCAGGATAGGTTCTATCCCATTAGAACATCACTTCCATCCTGCATCCAACTTCCATCGGCTGGTGAACACAACTTTGAGCTTAAGCCACAGTTCATCAATACACTCCCTAAATTCCATGGCTTAGAGTCCGAAGATGCTTATTTCTTCATAAGAGAATTTGAGGAAGTATGCTTAATGATGAAAATCCCACACCTTGCAGATGATGCTATTAGGTTGAGATTTGTCCCATTTGCTCTTAAAGGACTTAGCCAAGAAATGGCTCTATAGCTTAGCGGCCGGCTCTATCGCATCTTGGGATGGTTTCATCAAGATTTTCTTGAAGAAATTCTATCCAATCCACAAGACCGCTCTCGTTAGGAAAAACATCATGCAGTTCAAGAAAGAACCTAGTGAACCGTTTTGGAGGTACATTGAACACTTCAAAGACCTCCTTGTCCAATGTCCTCATCATGGAATAGAGAAATGGCGACAATGCTAAATTCTTCATAACGGTTTAGACTACTCGACCAAGACCCTCTTAGAAAGTATGTGCCAAGGGGGATTCTTGCAGAAGGATGAGCATGAAGGATGGGATTTATATGAGAATCTAGCTGAAAAAACTATCAATTGGGAACTACTAGTGAAAGCTCTAGAAATCCAAACTCTATCTCTTCAAAAGGAGGTCTTCATTCAATTGAATCATCCATAGCTAATGAGGCTAAGTTAGCTAACCTAGCGAGAAGACTGGAAGTTTTAGAAACTAAGGAACCAAGTCCAGTCAATCAAGTCAGCCCGAACCAATTTCCAACTCTGGGTTGTACTTACTGTCAGGCCATGAATCATGTGTTTGAGGAGTGTCCTGTATTTCAAGTTCACCAACACTTTTTTGAACCGATGAATGCGGCCTTTTCAAGGCCGAATAATGATCCTTACGCTCCAACGTACAATCCTGGCTGGAGAAATCACCCAAATTTCACATGGAGCCAACAAAATAATGACCACCCACGGTCAAACCATGCAAGCCACTTTCATCATTCTAATAATTCTTCCAATCATCAACCCAAGTTTTCCAATCATCCTCACAATTCTCCCAACAATTTTTCAAATTATCAATAAAATTTTTCCAACCAAGCTCCACCATCTTCCTTCCAGAATCCTCAACTTGAAAGGAGAATGACTGATTTTGAGAGAAACATGGAAAGGTACATGAAGAACTAAGATTCCCTCATGCATACAATACAGAGGCTAGAGGGTCAAATGAGCCAGTTAGCTAACCCACAACATGAGAGGCAAAAGGATACCTTGCCCAGTCAACCAATCATGAATCCTACGAGTTCAAAACAAGCTCATTTGGTTGAGGATCAATCACTGAATCAATGAAATGTTGTTTATACATTGTGGTCGGGAAAGAAAGTTGATAACCAAGTGTCAACACCACCTAGTCCTAGTCATCACAATCACACTTCAGCATCCACCTCATCTAATCCCACTCCTCCTAAATTTAATGAATCTGAAAAAGATAAGTCAACCAGTCATTTGCACCAGCCTATAGTACCATTTCCTAATAGGCTAAAAAATAAGCAAAATTCACACATGGATAAGATAATTGAGATCTTTAATCAAGTGAAGATAAATGTGCCACTTCTTGATGCCATCCAACAAGTCCCATCTTATGCTAAGTTTCTTAAGGACATGTGCACCAAGAAGAGAAAGACTAATGTACCTAAAAAGGTCTTCTTAGCCACTAACATTAGTGAGCTACTATCGGGTCCGATCCCTGTTAAGTACAAGGATCTAGGTAGTCCAACCATTGCCTGCACAATAGGACAAGTCGAGATTAGTCGTGCACTTCTTGACTTGGGGGCAAGTATTAACTTGCTTCCATTCTCAGTTTATCAACAACTCGGGTTGGGCGATCTTAGTCCAACTCAAGTCACTATCCAACTGGCTGACCGTTCAGTGAAAGTTCCAAAAGGGGAGATTAATGATGTCCTTATCCGGGTTTGGGAGTTTATTTACCCTGTTGATTTCATAGTTCTAGAGACACAACCTTTGTCTAACTCCAATCATAGGGCTCAAACTCCTGTTATCCTAGGGAGACCATTCCTTGCTACTGCCAATGCCATCATCAATTGTATGAATGGGTCCATGAGGTTAACTTTTGGGGACATGACTAGAGAAGTCAATGTCTTCAACCTAGAAAAACAACCTCGTAAGATAAGAGATCAAACATTTGAGGTAAACTTTGTTGAAAATAATTGTGATGAAGAGAGTGAAGATATAGAAGATGAGTCGCTATTTCTTAATGAATTATTTAAGAATGAATGCGATTATCTTAATGAGAAGGCATATGTTGAAGATCCTAATGTTAGAGTACCCTTTAAAAAGGGGAAATTTAATTTAAATATCTTCACTTTCGATGAGCCAACCAATAATGTATCGCATGAGAATATAATTCAAGAACCTCCGATTGATATACTCTTTGAAAACCTCTTCGAAGAAGAACTCTTGTGTCTGGATGAACTAACTAGGGATCTTTGGTTTATTACACATCTCTAGGGGAAAGTATTGACCTAAGCTTTGAGGAGATATGTGGAACTGAGTTAGAATTCTTAGGCATTCATAGTGAGGAAGTTTCAACTGAGAAGTGTGGTGGTGATCAATTTTTGAATAATGAATGCAGAAATATGAGGAAGGAAAACCTAAAAAAGTTGAGACTGGGGAGAAAGAGAGCTAAAATGACAGAAAAATTGGCCTCCCCACTATGCCCTATAAAGAGGACCCATTGGAATGACGGGAAGAGAGCTAGAGGGATAAGACCGAAAAAGATCTAGGTGTGGGAGAAACTTGATGTTGTACATATTTCTGTATAATATATGCACCTCTTTTACATTTCATTTCATGCATGCATACATTTCTTTCATACATTGGGGACAATGCATGAGATAAGTGTGGGGGAGGGCTCTAACATGACTAATATAAAAAAAAATGTATATATATAAAAAAAACTTTTTGAAAGGTTAGAACAATATTTTGATATATTTTTTTATAAGAAATTAAGTCAATTTTAAGGAATAGAAAAATCATAAGTAGGATTTCTTACACTTGGTCAAAATAAGATGACTTGTTTGATTTTTAGGGTTAGGAAGAAAATTTATGAAAGTAATTTAGTCTTGATCTTTACCTTGATGAAATATGCACACTTTATACACTTACACACTTAGGGTTCAAAAATAAAGACTCTTATGCCTTATAAGAAAAAACTATATGAAAAAAAATAATAAACAAATCTAATTATTGATTAGCTAGGTGCTTTGGCCTAAGCAAGCCTTGGTATTTATGCAAAAGATAATTAGATAAGTTTGAAAAAATATATATATATAAATCCTCTGATTAAGCTGGGTATTTATGCCTCATGAAGCATAAGTATTCACGCCTAAGAGGGATACATTTTATAAATAAAAACCTTAGTTTCTTGGCCTTGTCTGCTCGAGTGTTTAAGTCCTTAGGGGTGTTTTCTCACCTGGTGCCCTAAAACTGTTCGGTTTGGGTGTCACCGACTAAAGGCTCGTTACATGGGCAGATTAGAAAGCCTAATGAAATTGAGAAATAAATTCCACCAAAAATAAATATAAATAAGGCATGGGAGTTAATGTTAAAAAATCCTTAGTCAACTTCACAGTCAGGTGGTGCATATGACTCAGGGTAAATTAATAGACAAGATGAGAAAAACAATTTGACTCCTTACTTTTATTGATGACATGTTGTTGAATAGAGACTAAGTTTAGGAATAAAAATTTTGATGTTCCTATAACTTATAGATTACTTAAACTCTCACAAATATACTTCAAATATTTTCTCTTTTCAAAATGCTTTTCAAAAACACTAACTTTTTTCCCTTTCTTTATGGATTTTGTGGGTGCAATCTACTGAAAACCCTCATGAGACAAAACTCGTCCTCTAGGGGTGACCTAGAGGTTTAACGCTTGTTGCACATACTCAGTGCAATCGAGTGACTTGCGAAAGTGGTCTAATAATTGATTAAGATTAGTTTTGATATTTTGCTCGAGGGCGAGCAAAAGATAAGTGTGGGGGTGTGATCGGTCACATATAATGTATACATATTGTCACATTTCCATGCTTGTTATCTAAATAAATCATATTAATAAGTCTTATTGTTCTTTATAAAATGCAGGCCCATTGCTAAAGGATAGGCCAGAGAAACGAGCCAAAAGGCCCATTTAATTCAGAATAAATTCGAAACCAGGGAATCAGGGCAAATCTTGCATATCAAAGAGGTTGAAAAACGGTTGAAATGAATCTTCCCAAATCAAGCAGTTGAAGCCAACAAATGAAAGATGTTTCATCAAATCTGGGAGCTGCAACAGTAAATCCAACAAGACAAAAGGAAGACCAAAGCCACGCCAACCATCCCTCCACCTGGATGTGGCCAATTGGCCACATCCAGGCCGCGGATCCGTGGCCCAAGCCGTGGATCCGGGGCTTGTTGGTGGAGATAAGGGGAGCGTTTGCTCCCCTTATTTCCTATCTCCCTTCCCTCTGAGGTTTTGCATATAAAAGCTAGGGTTTTGTATTGAAAATTAGCGACGACTAGGATTAAGTTTATTATTCATTTTTAGGGTTTAAGAACATTGTTAGATAGCTTGGAGAAGTTGTATCTCCTATTTATTCTTTTTTTAGTTTAGACCAGAAAAGAGAGAAGAGTGGATTGAGTGTGTAATTCGTCTTTGAAGTGACAATCAAAGGAGCTTCTACTTGCCATTCCAACTCAACTTGAATTCGGTATGTTTGTGTTTAATTGTCAATTTCTTGTTTGTTTTCATTTCATAATGAGTAGCTAAATCATTTTCTGGGCTCATTAAATGATGTTTTCTACCTCTTTTCTCTCGATTGAATTTGATAGAAGAACTCTCTTGAATCATAATCCCTAAAGTTAATTTTTATTCTTGAAAGCTCATGATGATGCTCTTCTTTTAAAACTTGAGTTTTCAAGGCACAACTATTTGTAAATCGTTTTTATTTCATACTTGCTTCCTCGCGCTTGATGGTTTAACATTCTATTTTTAATGTTGTGTTAAGAAATATTTCAAGATTTGATCCGAAATCATCTCATTTGTTTTACTTGAACACTAAAAGAAATTAAGCTCTTTTGCCTATGATAAAAGTGATGGACTAAAATTATTCTTGAGATAAGTAGTGAAGTAAATAAAATTAGTGAGCCCATATCTTCTCCTTCTTATATTATAATCAACCAAACAATTTTCAAGCTTTTTAAATCACCTTCTCCAACGCTTTCTCCAGATTTTAAGTTTTTCTTTTAATCATTTCCCTTCTCTTCATTCTCTTTTCAATTAAAAAACGAGCACAATTCTTTGTTACTAAATAAAACACCAAAACGCTTTTATCGCATTCCTCCTCGTCGACACGACCCGTTAGCCACAAGCTACACGGAAATTTCTTAACTCTTTGATTTTTTACAATCAATTTTTGGCGCCGTTGCCGGGGAGGGAACGGTGTATTTGTTTTTTATCAATTTTGGTGTGTTGTTTCAGGGACTTGAAGATTTAGATCTAGCATTCAAGCTTTGCAAGAGAAGACTTGCAAATTCTTTGCCCCTACTCTCGAAAGTAGGAAACAGAATTTCAAGAAATTGCGTCGCAAAAGTTAAAAATTTCATTGGACTACTAAAACTCTTTTTTGCACGATTTATTGCTCGCAAAAAATTAAGTTTTTGTACGTTATATTCTTGCTATTTCTGCTATCCACCATCCCTGTTTTAATCCAACAATAATTTGAGTGATTGTTAATTGCTTAAAAAATGTTTAGACTTGCATTCTAGGCATTTGTCTAATTACGTTTATTTTACAATTACTGTTGAAGAGAGCTGGAGACAAGGTACGTATGCATGGCATATAGTTTAGGAAACATTCTTGGGTGATATTTGCTTTTGAATGCTACTTTTCTATATCTTGCACACTTTGCACAATTAACTCTAAGGGTAAAACCCAATTCAAGATAAGGTGGGAAAGTCATTACCCTTCCTTAGCCCACAAACCATCTCCAAGCACGCACAACCTAAGTCTAAGTAAAATCTGATAGACGTTGGCCTTAGGGACATCTCGAACTCACTAGGAGATTATCCTAAGGGGGAAGGTGTTAGAATTTGACTCCTGCCAAATCAGTGTCTAGGAAGGGGATTAAGGGTCGAAAGCCCGAAGGTTGGTGGTTACTTAATTAAGGAACGTCCTTGACGGATAACCTCCCACCAATCTTTCCCTGACCTGGCTGATTAGCTTGTGGTCGAAGTCTACATTATATCTCCTGTGGACAATCAACCAGTTAGGAGTTGTCTAGGTCAAGGTTACCTTAGACAAGGCTTGGTTGTTTTCTCTTCTTGACTCTTGGTGAACTTGTTCGTGATTGTGTTTGTGTATGCCAAGAGACCCTAATTCATCTAGGTTAACTAGAAACACATCATCACCCAAGTTTGAAATAAGACCAGATTCGGTTATGGATCGACCGACATCTTTGCAGGATAGGTTCTATCCCATTAGAACATCACTTCCATCCTGCATCCAACTTCCATCGGTTGGTGAACACAACTTTGAGCTTAAGCCACAGTTCATCAATACACTCCCTAAGTTCCATAGCTTAGAGTCTGAAGATGCTTATTTCTTCATAAGAGAATTTGAGGAAGTATGCTTAATGATGAAAATCCCACACCTTGCAGATGATGCTATTAGGTTGAGATTTGTCCCATTTGCTCTTAAGGACTTAGCCAAGAAATGGCTCTACAGCTTAGCGGCCGGCTCTATCACATCTTGGGATGGTTTCATCAAGGTCTTCTTGAAGAAATTCTTCCAATCCACAAGACCGCTCTAGTTAGGAAAAACATCATGCAGTTCAAGCAAGAACCTAGTGAACCGTTTTGGAGGTACTTTGAACGCTTCAAAGACCTCCTTGTCCAATGTCCTCATCATGGAATAGAGAAATGGAGACAATGCTAAATTCTTTATGACGGTTTAGACTACTCGACCAAGACCCTCTTAGAAAGCATGCGCCAAGGGGATTCTTGCAGAAGGATGAGCATGAAGGATGGGATTTATATGAGAATCTAGCTGAAAAAACCTTCCAATGGGAACCTACTAGTGAAAGCTCTAGAAATCCAAACTCTATCTCTTCAAAAGGAGGTCTTCATTCAATTGAATCATCCATAGCTAACGAGGCTAAGTTAGCTAATCTAGAAAGAAGACTGGAAGCTTTAGAAACTAAGGAACCAAGTCCAGTCAATCAAGTCAGCCCGAACCAATTTCCAACTCCGGGTTGTACTTACTGTCAGGCCATGAATCATGTGTTTGAGGAGTGTCCTGTATTTCAAGCTCACCAACACTTTTCTGAACCGATGAATGCGGCCTTTTCAAGGCCGAACAATGATCCTCACACTCCAACGTATAATCCTGGCTGGAGAAATCACCCAAATTTCTCATGGAGCCAACAAAATAATGACCACCCACGGTCAAACCATGCAAGCCACTTCCATCATTCTAATAATTCTTCCAATCATCAACCTAACTTTTCCAATCACCCTCACAATTCTCCCAACAATTTTTCAAATTATCAACAAAATTTTCCCAACCAAACTCCACCATCTTCCTTCCAGAATCCTCAACTCGAAAGGAGAATGACTGATTTTGACAGAAACATGGAAAGGTACATGAAGAACCAAGATTCCCTCATGCAAACAATACAGAGGCTAGAGGGTCAAATGAGCCAGTTAGCTAACCCACAACATGAGAGGCAAAAAGGGTACCTTGCCCAGTAAACAATTATGAATCCTAGGAATTCACAATAAGCTCATTTGGTTGAGGATCAATCACTGAATCAATGTAATGATGTTCATACATTGAGGTCGGGAAAGAAAGTTGATAACCAAGTATCAACACCACCTAATCCTAGTCAGCACAATCACACTTCAGCATCCACCTCATCTAATCCCACTCCTCCTAAATTTAATGAATCTGAAAAAGATAAGTCAACCAGTCAAGTGCACCAGCCTATAGCACCATTTCCTAATAGGCTGAAAAATAAGCAAAATCCACACATGGATAAGATAATTGAGATCTTTAATCAAGTGAAGATAAATGTGCCACTTCTTGATACCATCCAATAAGTCCCATCTTATGCTAAGTTTCTTAAGGACATGTGCACCAAGAAGAGAAAGACTAATGTACCTAAAAAAGTCTTCTTAGCCACTAACATTAGTGAGCTGCTATCGGGTCCGATCCCTGTAAGTACAAGGATCCAGGTAGTCCAATCATTGCCTGCACAATAGGACAAGCCGAGATTAGTCGTGCACTTCTTGACTTGGGGGCAAGTATCAACTTGCTTCCATTCTCAGTTTATCAACAACTCGGGTTAGGCGATCTTAGTCCAACTCGAGTCACTATCCAACTGGCTGACCGTTCAGTGAATGTTCCAAAAGGGGAGATTAATGATGTCCTTATCCGGGTTGGAAAGTTTATTTACCCTATTGATTTCATAGTTCTAGAGACACAACCTGTGTCCAACTCCAATCATAGGGCTCAAACTCCTGTTATCCTAGGGCGACCATTCCTTGCTACTGCCAATGCCATCATCAATTGTAGGAATGGGTCCATGAGGTTAACTTTTGGGGACATGACTAGAGAAGTCAATGTCTTCAACCTAGAAAAACAACCTCATAAGATAAGAGATCAAACATTTGAGGTAAACTTCATTGAAAATAATTGTGATGAAGAGAGTGAAGATATAGAAGATGAGTCACTGTTTTTTAATGAATTATTTAAGAATGAATGCGATTATCTTAATGAAAAGGCATATGTCGAAGATCCTAATGTTAGAGTACCCTTTAAAAAGGGGAAATTTAATTTGAATATCTTCACTTTCGATGAGCCAACCAATAATGTATCGCATGAGAATATAATTCAAGAACCTCCGATTGACATACTCTTTGAAAACCTCTTCGAAGAAGAACTCATGTGTCTGGATGAACTAACTAGGGATCTTTTGGTTAATTACACATCTCTAGGGGAAAGTATTGACCTAAGTTTTGAGGAGATATATGGAACTGAGTTAGAATTCCTAGGCATTTATAGTGAGGAAGTTCCAACTGAGAAGTCTGGTGGTGATCAATTTTTGAATAATGAATGTAGAAATATGAGGAAGGAAAACCTAAAGAAGTTGAGACTGGGGAGGAAGAAAGCTAAAATGACAGAAAAATTGGCCTCCCCACTATGCCCTATAAAGAGGACCCATTGGAATGACGGGAAGAGAGCTAGAGGGATAAGACCGAAAAAGATCTAGGTGTGAGAGAAACTTGATGTTGTACATATTTCTGTATAATATATGCACCTCTTTTACATTTCATTTCATGCATGTATTCATTTCTTTCATAGATTGGGGACAATGCATGAGATAAGTGTGGGGGAGGGCTCTAACATGACTAATATAAAAAATAATGTATATATATAAAAAAAAAAACTTTTTGAAAGGTTAGAATAATATTTTGATATATTTTTTGTAAGAAATTAAGTCAATTTTAAGGAATAGGAAAATCATAAGTAGGATTTCTTACACTTGGTCAAAATAAGATGACTTGTTTGATTTTTAGGGTTAGGAAGAAAATTTGTGAAAGTAATTTAATCTTGATCTTTACCTTGATGAAATATGTACACTTTATACACTTACAAACTGAGGGTTCAAAAACAAAGACTCTTATACCTTATAAAAAAAAACTATATGAAAAAAATAATAAACAAATCTAATTATTGATTAGGTAGGTGCTTTGGCCTAAGCAAGCCTTGGTATTTATGCAAAAGATAATTAGATAAGTTTGAAAAAATATATATATAAATCCTCTGATTAAGCTGGGTATTTATGCCTCATGAAACATAAGTATTCACGCGTAAAAGGGGTACATTTTATTAATAAAAACCTTAGTTTCGGCCTTGTCTGCTCGAGTGTTTAAGTCCTTAGGGGTGTTTTCTCACCTGGTGCCCTAAAACTGTTAGGTTTGGGTGTCACCGACTAAAGGCTCGTTACATGGGCAGAATAGAAAGCCTAATAAAATTAAGGAATAAATTCCACCAAAAAAAATATAAATAAGGCATAGGAGTTAATGTTAAAAAACCCTTAGTCAACTTCACAGTCACGATGGTGCATATGACTCAGGGTAAATTAATAGACTAGATGAGAAAAACAATTTGACTCCTTACTTTGATTGATGACATGTTGTTGAATAGAGACAAAGTTTAGGAATGAAAAATTGATGTTCCTATAACTTATAGATTACTTAAACTCTCACAAATATACTTCAAATATTTTCTCTTTCAAAATGCTTTTCAAAAACACTAACTTTTTTCTCTTTCTTTATGGATTTTGTGGGTGCAATCCACTGAAAACCTCACGAGACAAAACTCGTCCTCTAGGGGTAACCTAGAGGTTTAACGGCTTATTACACATGCTCAGTGCAATCGAGTGACCTGCGAAAGTGGTCTAATAATTGATTAAGATTAGTTTTGATATTTTGCTCGAGGGCGAGCAAAAGATAAGTGTGGGGTGTGATCGGTCACATATAATGCATACATATTGTCACATTTCCATGCTTGTTATCTAAATAAATCATATTAATAAGTTCTATTGTTCTTTATAAAATACAGGCCCATTGCTAATGGATAGGCTAGAGAAACGAGCCCAAAAGCCCATTTATTTTAGAATAAATTCGAAATCAGGGAATCTGGACAAATCTTGGCATATCAAAGAGGTTGAAAACTGGTTGAAATGAATCTTTTCAAATCAAGCGGTTGAAGCCAACAAATCAAAGATCGTTTCGTCAAATCTGGGAGCTGCAACAGTAAATCCAACAAGACAAAAGGAAGACCAAAGCAACGCCAACTATCCCTCCACCTGGATGTGGCCAATTGGCCACATCCAGGCCGCGGATCCGTGGCTTGTTGGTGGAGATAAGGGGAGCGTTTGTTCCCCTTATCTCCTCACTTCCTTCCCTCTGAGGTTTTGCCTATAAAAGCTAGGGTTTTGTATTGAAAATTTAGCGAGGACTAGGATTAAGTTTATAGTTCATTTTTAGGGTTTAGGAACATTGTTAGATAGCTTGGAGAAGTTGTATCTCCTCTTTATTCTTTTTTTAGTTTAGACCAGAAAAAAGAGAAGAGTGGATTTGAGTGTGTAATTCGTCTTTGAAGTGACAATCAAAGGAGCTTCTACTTGCCATTCCAACTCAACTTGAATTCGGTATGTTTGTATTTAATTGTCAATTTCTTGTTTGTTTTCATTTCATAATGAGTAGGTAAATCGTTTTCTGGGCTCACTAAATTATGTTTTCTACCTTTTTTCTCTCGATTGAATTTGATGGAAGAACTCTCTTGAATCATAATGCCTAAAGTTAATTTTTATTCTTGAAAGCTCATGATGATGCTCTTCTTTTAAAACTTGGATTTTCAAGGCACAACTATTTGTAAATCATTTTTATTCCATACTTGCTTCCTCGCGCTTGATGGTTTAACATTCTATTTTAATGTTGTGTTAAGAAATATCTCAAGATTTGATCCGAAATCATCTCATTTGTTTTACTTGAACACTAAAAGAAATTAAGCTCTTTTGCCTATGATAAAAGTGATGGACTAAAATTTTCTTGAGATAAGTAGTGAAGTAAATAAAATTAGTGAGCCCATATCTTCTCCTTCTTATATTATAATCAACCAAACAATTTTCAAGCTTTTTAAATCACCTTCTCCAAAGCTTTCTCCAGATTTAAGTTTTTCTTTTAATCATTTCCCTTCTCTTCATTCTCTTTTCAATTAAAAAACGAGCACAATTCTTTGTTACTAAACAAAACACCGAAACGCTTAAAAATCATCTAGAGGGGGGGTGAATAGGTGATAATGCTAATCAATGCACAATTTAAAAATATGATGCAACAATCGCCCAAAACAAGACTAAGAGCCGAATGCCCCGTAAAGGGTTCTGAACTCCTTCCTCCTGATTCCTCTTGAAATGAGTTAGAGGTGCGCAATGCAACCTTGTTGTATGGGACTATGATTGACAAGATGAATGAAAACAAATGAATATTGCAATGAAGATTGAGAGCAAGTAATAAGAGCAATGAAAGTAAAGCAAGAAGTAAGAGCAAGTAAACCAAACGCAAACACCGAGAATTTTTCCGAGGTTCGAGCACCCAGCTCTACGTCCCCACCTTCCCCAGAAGGATTTCTAACCACTATAACTTCACAAAGATGTTACAAATACACCGGAGTACCCAACTCCACAATCACAAGTACAAGTTCTCTCTTGGTAGTCAAAAGACCACAAACTCTCTTTTGCAAAACTCTCTTCCCTTACAAAAATCCTTGTAGAACAATGAGTAAGAATGAAGCTCTTGAGTGTAAGTGAAAAGAGAAAGGAAATCAGAGAGTTTTGAAAAACACTTCAGAAAATGAGAGAGAATTTCAGCACAAAAACCAAGAAACAAAGCTCTTTTGAATGCCTTAAACTTTTGAAACTTTTGCAAATTTTTCTTATAAACAATCTCTCCCTAAACACTCCTATTTATAGTAGAGGGCTAGGGTTTAAAGATAAAACTCACTTAAGGCTAATTAGGAAGTATTAGGATCAGTAAATGATGGGGAGATTCTGTCTCCTCGTTTTAAAATTACCGCAAGCGCACGGTCGTTCGATGTAGCACTTGAGGGTCGGTCCACAAGGATGGTGGTTCTTTTGGTTATGACACTTCTACACGAATTGATCAAAAATTTTATGGGTTTGTGAATTATGTGAACTAATTAAAATAAAAGAAAAGTCAAGCACCTAGGGTCGAATCCCCTAAACTAGCATCAAGCGGTCAATTTGATCTCCATATCAGTTTGTATTACACACCAAATCTCTATATCTAAAAGGCACATTAATTCTGAACACTAGATTTAAGCACAAGCTATTATCCAGTTACATGGTCCATCAAAGGTAAATTAACTAAATTAAATAAATAGTATAAATGCAACAGACCCTAAGCATGAACCATTAACCCCGATACATAGCCTGTCAAATAAGTAGTGACTCTAAAATAATTTCCTAAAAGTTATAGGTCAATTGGTGTGCATACAGTCATAAATAGGAGAATTACTCAGTCCACCAGAATTAAGTCTAGGTTCATCTCCCCCAAGCGCTTGCAGTAAATTAGTTACTCATGATAAATTTCGCAACAAATTAATCTAAATATTAATCAAAGCATAACTCGTAGATAGTTAAATAACTATAATAATTAAATTAATTTACTAATTAACTAAAATTGAATATCAAATAAATTAAGAACTTACCTTTAAGGATGAAGGCCGGCTCTGTTCACCCACAGAAATATTAAATCAATGGCGGGTCCCATGCGCTTTGAATTGAGAGTGCTGCCTCTTGCTGTGCCTTAATGGAGGGAAGGTGCTGTCCTTCCCCTTGAATTGGCGGCACCTTCTCTTTTGGAGGGAAGGCACATGTTGCTGTTGGAGGACAGCGCCTTCCTCCTCTTCCTTTGTTTTTTTTTTTTTTTTTTTTTTGGGCGCCTGTCAATGGCGCCAATTGCAGAGAGAGAGAGAGGAGAGAAGGAGTTTTTCACGGATCAGTCAATCAAAAACAGGAAACGAAAAATACTAACGTGGACAAAGGTTTTGCAGAGAGACGAAAGAGAGATGACCCAAAAATTAAGATCTGAAAAATTTAGGTACAGGTGAAAGAAAAAACTCCCCAAAAAAAAAAAAAGAAAAATTCCTTTAGAAAAACCCTAGCTGCCAGCCTCTCAAACACAGCCCTCTCTATTCCTTATATAATAAGGAATTTTTTTACAGAAAGGTCCCTTGAAATACATCTATTACATAATAAATCGTTTCCAATTCAGGCAGAGTTTTTAAATGATGAATACTGGCCACCAAATGGAGGAATCAGCAAAAGCTATCAACACGAAAGTTGTAGATCTTCGAATTATCTTTCCATAGCATCTTGAATGATTTCGTTCGGAGTTCTGTAGCGAAAGTTATCGCCGAAATACCGCAACATATCTGGAAAGCAACCCTCAATCTTTGACAAATTGCGTGAGTTTATTGTTGAATGTAACCAGATTCCTCTTACTCTTTCTTTTACCTGTTTCCTGCAAAAATTCAATCAACTATACCCGAGTAGCATTATTTATATACAAATAATAGATAATTAGGAGTATCAAAATGGTATAAAATCATACTGATCAAATACCCCCACACCTATCTTTTACTAGTCCTCGAGCAAAACTAATAAAAAGAAGAAGAAAAACTAAACTAAACTAATTCACTTTCGTAGGAATCACGATTGCACTTAGCACGTGCAACAAGCCGTTAAACCCCTAGGTTACCTTAGAGGACGAGTTTTGTCTCGTGAGGGTTTTCAGTGGATTACACCCACAAAATCCAAGAAAGTTAGAGATTAAGAAATAAATAAAAGTAAAATAAGGATAACCGAAAATCAAGAAAAGGAAAACAATTCAAAATTTTTTTTTTATATATATATTTTTTTGATAACTAGTTAGTAAGATCATCAATTTCCAAGAGTTTCATTTTCAAGTAAAACCTCAATTCAAGAAATTATATTGGCTATAAAATAAAGTCTCAAATCCAAAACTTTACACCACCTGTCCTAAGTTTCAGATCCTATGTACCCCGTGATCGTGATGTAGTTCTTAAGCTTGGGAATATTTAATTACAACTTTCATACTTTTTTCTTTTCTTTTTTTCTTTTTTTTCTTTTTTTTAGAATTTTTTTCTTTTTCTTTTTTTTTAACTATCTTTCGCGTAAATACCGAGGCTTCCTGAGGCCAAGGTACCTACCTAATTGATAATCAAAATTATTATATTTTTATAGTGTCTTGTCCTCTTAGGCTTTCTCAGCTACCCATATAGCGAGCTTTGGGTCAATGCTCCCAAACCAGATGGTCTTAGGGCAATAAGTGTAAAGACACTCCTACGGACTTAATTACTCAAGCAACTGAGGCCATAAGACAAGACTTATTAATATTTATTTTATTATATAATACTAATAATTATATTTTTTTTTTTTCTTTTTTTTTTTAGTTGCAATCAATATCCCAAGCCTATGAACTAGTAGTGTGAGTGCTGTTGGGTACATAATCACTTAGACTAAGTTTAAATGGTATGTCCGTTTTAGATTCTAATCTTTATTTTAAGATTTTATAATTCTTTCATCTTGATCTTACCCTTAAAATCCACTCATGGATACTAAATCACTCACATACTAGCTACTCATTTGCAGAAAATTTTCAAATTTTTCACAATTTTTTTTTTAAGACTCTAAGTAAAGAAAGAAAAAAGAAAAAAAACCTAAAACTAAAACAAAACCAAAAAGACTCTTAAAACAAAAGAAATATGTGAATCTTCCCCCCACACCTAAACTGTGCCATGTCCTCATGCATATACTTGAATACAGAGATAGAAATAATGTAGCATGTAATTTACACATCCAAATCAAGCACACAATCATCATGATCATGCAATCCAAGCATACAAAAGATATAGAAATATAAACAGTATGCTAGAATTAGAAATACTCACAGTGCAGTAGAAAATCAAGTTGTCGAATCAACGAAAATTCTCCATGTGTGTGGTGGATGCCTCCTTACTTATCCTGTATCACTTGTAATAAACTCGGCACATAGGTTAGAGAAAGAGAAATAAAAGACTCACTAAAACTGACTCAACCAACTAAAAAAGAAATAAAAAAGACTCAAAAACTAAAAGAGAAATAAAACAAATATATACATATGCACAACTCCATGTTTTCCGCACATCTAGTTTAAACTATGTCGGTTCCTCCCCCTTGATCTTTTTCCGCTCTCAAAGTGGGTTCTCTTCATCGACTTTACTTGTAAATTAGAACCCTTTATCATTTCAGCACAACCTCCTTTAAACTTGATCATCACACTCTTTTTCTTTATCCTCTTCCTCTTTCGCTTTCTTCTTTTCAGCAAGTTGGAAAGAGGACTCACTCCCGCAACATTAACTCCTAGCCCAATCTTATTATCTTTACTTTCATATGAGCAAGCTTGATCAATAGCTAAGAATTTGAGTTCATCGTCAAATATCGCTTCAAAACGTTTATCAACGAATCCTATGGGAAATGTGTGTCCATCCAATTCATCCAGGAGTAAAAGCTCATCCTCAAAGATCTTTTCAAAGCTTTGTTCGAAGTATTTACAACCATAATTTATTGACTCGTTGTCAATATGATCGTTCGCCATTTCTTGAATCAGGGATGACACATGATTAACCTATTGATTTATTTCATCAAACATCCTGATCTCTTCCTCACATAGCTCGTCAAAACTTTGGTGAGTACATCCAAAGTCTGAATCCATTTGATCATCCTCGAATTCATTTGATCGACTTTGAATCATATTTACTTCAAAGAATTCAGTTGATGGCTCACTTTTTTG
Organism: Agave tequilana; assembly: GCA_038442645.1. Lineage (NCBI taxonomy): Eukaryota > Viridiplantae > Streptophyta > Magnoliopsida > Asparagales > Asparagaceae > Agave > Agave tequilana. Next base: position 66,763 of record JAVJIF010014963.1, read on the forward strand.
CCCTTCAAGGTTGAAGATATTCAGATCAGCTGTCATATTTCCAAATGTGAGTTTCATTAAACCGCTACGACAGTTGATCAAAGCATTCGAAGTTGCTAGGAAGGGTCTACCCAAAATTACAGGAATCTGTCCTCTTGGGTTCTCTACTGGTACAGTTTCAAGGACGACAAAATCAACTGGAAAGATAAATTCACCGACCTTAATTAGCACATCTGCAATCTCTCCTAAAGGAACTTTAACTGACCTGTCAGCTAGTTGTAGAGTGACTTTTGGGCTTCAACTCACCACCCCTAACTGCTTGTAAACCGAGTAAGGAAGCAAATTTACACTTGCCCCTAAGTCTAATAGCGCCTTGTCAATAACAGTTGTTCCAATTGTACAGGAAATAGTTGGACATCCAGGGTCCTTATATTTCACTGGAACGCTATTCTGGATTATTCCACTGATATTTGCTGCTAAAAAGACCTTCTTCGGCGTTTGATGTGCTCTCTTCTTAGTGCACAAGTCCTTCAAAAATTTAGCATAGGATGGGACTTGTTCAATAGCGTCAAGAAGAGGAACATTCACTTTCACTTGCTTGAAGATTTCTAGAATCTTCTCCATCTGCGCCGTGTGTTTCTTCGGTTTTAATCGGTTAGGAAATGGAGCTGGTGGATCATAAGGAGGCTCAGTGATTTGCTCAGTTTCTTTATCTTCAGACTGATCTGCGCCAGAAGATGATGGATTAGCCATGGGGAGAGAGGAATTAGTTTGGTCAGGCATCACCACCTGATTGTCAACTTCCTTTCCAGATCGCAAGGTATGAATTGCATTGATTTGAGCATGACTGGACGAACTTGCCCTTGTATCTCTGGGATTAATCTCGGGTTGGCTGGGAAAGGTCCCTCTTTCTCTTTCACTCATTTGAGAAGACATCTTACTCATTTGCAGCGTGAGTTGTTGTATGGCTTGTTGATTAGACTGCAACATTTGTTGATTGGACTGCAACATCTGATTTGTCGATTGCATATATGAGTTGAAGTTATTCTCCAAGGTGTTTAACTTTTGATCACTCCCAAATCCTGGTGGCGGCATTGATGGATTTGCATATGTTGGAGTGGATTGTGGTGCCACAAAGGCCGGTTGTTGTTGATATTGAAATGTGTTTGGCCTCGTGGACTGTGAACCACTTGGTTGGGAGGTGCCTGTTGCCCCTCCTTGATATCCTCCTCCTTGATTCCATGAAAAGTTAGGGTGATTCTTCCACCCTGGATTGTATGTTGGAGCATATGGATCATTCCTTTGTTGCTGATAAGTGGCGTTTAACTGTTGTCCTTGACTATTCATTAGTGGGTTTGGAAGGAAAGGGCAATCTTCCATGACATGAGTTGGAGATTGACAGTTAAAGCAACTTGATACAGAGGTCTGATTCACTTGATCGAACTGCTGAGGAGGAGTCCCCTTGCTTTCCAACACTTCAATCCTTCTCATCAATGCGGCCATTTTTGCTTCAGCTGCAATGGAGTTTTCGATCGAATGTATGCCACTCCTCGATGTGGTGGTTGAATTTGTAGTTGGTGGCTTCTCATTAAACCCTTCCCACTGCATTGTTTTCTCTGCCATCTCTTCGAGGAATATCCATGCATCATCATCTGTCATCCTCATGAAGTCACCGTGACTCATGGATTCAAGAAGAGTTTTCGAGTTGTAGTCAACACCCTCGTAGATAATTTGACAGAGACGCCACTTTTCTATGGCATGATGGGGACATTGAGCTAGAAGGTCCTTAAACCTTTCTAAATATCTCCAAAATGGTTCTTTGTCCCGTTGTTTAAATTGATTGATCTCAGATCGAATCCTTGCAGTCTTGTGCATTGGGAAAAAATTTTTCAGAAAGATTGCAACAAACTCTGCCCATGTAGTAATTGAGTTTGTTGTGAGGCTGTACATCCACTTCTTTGCATTGTCCCTGAGTGAGAAAGGGATGAACCTTAGTTTGACTCCATCTTCACTCAGCTGCCTAATTCTCATCATTGCGCACACCTCCTCAAATTCGTTGATGAACATATATGCATCTTCAGATTCCAGTCCAGAGAATTTAGGGAGCATAGTGATATATTGCGGCTTCAACTCATAGTTGTTCTCAGTAGCTTCTGGCAATCTGATGCATGAAGGGTGTGATGATCGAGGAGGGTAACATCGGTCCATGAGGACCATTGGTGGAACAGGGTCAGTCATCTTGATCTCGTTCGTATCTATGCTGACAAGACGTCCTTTTGAGTCGCGTTCCCAAGCTGACATGTATCAGCCTAGGAAATGAGTTGGAATGAGTGATGCTTGGGTAACATTAATTTTTTTTTATATATTTTTTTAAATTTTTTTTTAAATTTTTTTTTTGGTAGACGTGCTAAGACTAAAGAGGACACCGATCCCCGGCAACGGCGCCAAAAACTTGATGGGGAGATTCTGTCTCCTCGTTTTAAAATTACCGCAAGCGCACGGTTGTTCGATGTAGCACTTGAGGGTCGGTCCACAGGGATGGTGGTTCTTTTGGTTATGACACTTCTACACGAATTGATCAAAAATTTTATGGGTTTGTGAATTATGTGAACTAATTAAAATAAAAGAAAAGTCAAGCACCTAGGGTCGAATCCCCTAAACTAGCATCAAGCGGTCAATTTGATCTCCATATCAGTTTGTATTACACACCAAATCTCTATATCTAAAAGGCACATTAATTCTGAACACTAGATTTAAGCACAAGCTATTATCCAGTTACATGGTCCATCAAAGGTAAATTAACTAAATTAAATAAATAGCATAAATGCAACAGACCCTAAGCATGAACCATTAACCCCGATACATAGCCTGTCAAATAAGTAGTGACTCTAAAATAATTTCCTAAAAGTTATAGGTCAATTGGTGTGCATACAATCATAAATAGGAGAATTACTCAGTCCACCAGAATTAAGTCTAGGTTCATCTCCCCTAAGCGCTTGCAGTAAATTAGTTACTCATGATAAATTTCGCAACAAATTAATCTAAATATTAATCAAAGCATAACTCGTAGATAGTTAAATAACTATAATAATTAAATTAATTTACTAATTAACTAAAATTGAATATCAAATAAACTAAGAAATTACCTTTAAGGATGAAGGCCGGCTCTGTTCACCCACAGAAATATTAAATCAATGGCGGGTCCCATGCGCTTTGAATTGAGAGTGCTGCCTTTGCTGCGCCTTAATGGAGGGAAGGTGCTGTCCTTCCCCTTGAATTGGCGGCACCTTCTCTTTTGGAGGGAAGGCACATGTTGCTGTTGGAGGACAGCGCCTTCCTCCTCTTCCTTTGTTTTTTTTTTTTTTTTTTTTTTTTGGGCGCCTGTCAATGGCGCCAATTGCAGAGAGAGAGAGAGAGAGGAGAGAAGGAGTTTTTCACGGATCAGTCAATCAAAAACAGGAAACGAAAAATACTAACGTGGACAAAGGTTTTGCAGAGAGACGAAAGAGAGATGACCCAAAAATTAAGATCTGAAAAATTTAGGTACAGGTGAAAGAAAAAACTCCCCAAAAAAGAAAAAGAAAAATTCCTTTAGAAAAACCCTAGCTGCCAGCCTCTCAAACACAGCCCTCTCTATTCCTTATATAATAAGGAATTTTTTTACAGAAAGGTCCCTTGAAATACTTCTATTACATAATAAATCGTTTCCAATTCAGACAGAGTTTTTAAATGATGAATACAGGCCACCAAATGAAGGAATCAGCGAAAGCTATCAACACGAAAGTTGTAGATCTTCGAATTATCTTTCCATAGCATCTTGAATGATTTCGTTCGGAGTCCTGTAGCGAAAGTTATCGCCGAAATACCGCAACATATCTGGAAAGCAACCCTCAATCTTTGACAAATTGCGTGAGTTTATTGTTGAATGTAACCAGATTCCTCTTCCTCTTTCTTTTACCTATTTCCTGCAAAAATTCAATCAACTATACCCGAGTAGCATTATTTATATACAAATAATAGATAATTAGGAGTATCAAAATGGTATAAAATCATACTGATCAGTAAATGACATTTAAATCCTTATTAGAGAGAAAAAGACAAAATAAATCAGTTTTAAAATTATAGCCGTTACTGTTCAAACGGCTATTCCGGTCGACCGGTCGGTCGACCGAAGTACAAAAATAAGAGCCGTTGCCGGCTCCCGGTCGACCGCCCGGTCGACCGAAAAATACAGAGAGCAATGGTCTTGCAGTCAGGCAGGTTTCGGTCGACCGCCCGGTCGACCGTGAAACGTGAACGCGGATACGCACTGCTGCCAGAACCTCGGTCGACTGGGTCGGTCGACCGGCTTGACCTGACACAGGGTCGGCCGACCGGACGGTCGACCGGTTCAGGTCAAAGGCCAAAACAAAAACAGAATTTTGAAGGAAATTAAAATTAAACAAAGTAGTTTCGAATAGAGATATATATAAACCATAAAAATGAGTTTGTAGCCAGAAGATTGTATACAAAAATATTTTGTACATATTATAGGAAATATTTTTGGAAATAAGATGTGCGCAAAAACGTGTGTGATAGAGCTTCAAACCTATTCACTATTCTTTAACAAAACTATAAAACTAGAAACAAATCTAATGAATTATCTTGAGCAATCTTGAAGTCTTGAGCCATGCAATGCCTTACTAGAGCCTTCTCTTCTATGTTCCTTCCTTGATGTGCAAAACGCCTTCTTTGCTTCATGAACCAAGAAGTTCTTGCAATAGCTAAGCAATGGCCTCCAAATATGGTACTAACCTGAAACTTATCTTAAACAAACTTATTAGTACCAAATAGCTCTTATTTGTTTTGTTATCATTAAAACTCTAAACAAATGGAGAGTGTAACCTTTTGGGCTAACAATCTCCCCCTTTTTGATGATGACAAAACAAATAGTCTATGAACAAAAATATAGGGGAGGAGAAAGCTCCCCTCAAATTATGCTATATTAAACAAAGAAAAACAATGTAATTTGTAATTTGCAAGTAAACATCATGAAACCAAAAATCATAAATCATGAAATATAAAACACTTGCAAAACACTTAAACTCAAATTACAAGAATTCATGAAAACACATCAAAAACTAAAAACATATATAAACCCATATGGAACCAAAACCATATTACAAGAATTCATATTTTCGTACATAAACTCATTCTCCCCCTTTTTGTCATACATCAAAAAGGGTCAAGAAAACATTGTTATTCAATAACACAAACATTAAGTTCACCACATATGAAAGAAAATCTAGCAAAATCAAGTGGTTTAGTGAAAATATCGGCAAGTTGCAAATCTGTAGAAATATAATCAATATCTATATCTCCTTTCTCAAAATGATCTCTAAGAAAGTGATATCTAATCTCAATGTGCTTGGTCTTACTATGTTGATTTGCATTCTTAGTCATATGTATAGTACTAGTATTATCACAAAATATTTTTATATGGTTATAATGCAAATCATAATCAAGGAGAGTATGTTTCATCCAAAGGACTTGTGCACAACAAGCCCCCGCGGTAACATACTCCGCCTCGGCGGTTGAGAGAGCTACGGAATTTTGTTTCCTAGAGGACCATGAAACAAGACAATTACCAAGAAATTGATATGTCCCACTAGTACTCTTTCTATCTACTCTACAACCCGCATAGTTGTCATCCGAATAACTCGTCATTGAGAAATCTCCGGTTTTCGGATACCAAAGACCCATTCCAATTGTGCCCTTAATATAACGAATAATGCGTTTTACCGAAATAAGATGGGACTCTTTGGGACACGATTGAAATCTAGTACAAAGACACACACTAAACATTATGTCCGGCCTACTTGCCGTCAAATACAAAAGACTACCTATCATGCTCCTATACAATTTAATATCAACATTTTTACCTTGGTCATCCTTATCAAGCTTGGTTGTAGTTGCCATGGGAGTGTTGCAAACTTTAGAATCTTCAAGTCCAAACTTCTTTATGAGTTCCTTTGCGTACTTGGCTTGACATATGAAGTTCCCATCTTGCAATTGCTTGATTTGGAGTCCAAGAAAGAAATTCAATTCACCCATGGAAGACATTTCAAACTCACATTGCATAACCTTTTCAAACTCCTTGCATAAAAACTCATTAGAAGATCCAAAAATTATATCATCAACATAAATTTGCACAATTAAAATGTCATTATCAACATGCTTAGTAAAAAGAGTTGTGTCTACTTTGCCTTTGACAAAATCATTTGAAATGAGAAAAACTAGAAAGCCTTTCATACCAAGCCCTTGGAGCTTGTTTCAATCCATACAAAGCTTTATCAAGTTTAAAAACAAAATTGGGATGAACATGATCAACAAAACCGGGAGGTTGTTCAACATAAACTTCTTCATTTATAAAACCATTCAAAAATGCACTTTTCACATCCATTTGAAAAAGTTTAAAATTTTTAAAAGATGCAAAAGCTAGTGTCATCCGTATGGCTTCAAGCCATGCTACGGGTGCAAAGGTCTCCTCAAAGTCAATTCCCTCAACTTGAGTGTAACCTTGGGTCACTAACCTAGCTTTATTCCTAATGACATTACCAGACTCATCCATCTTGTTGAAAAACACATAGAGGGGGGTGAATAGGTGTTATTGCTAATCTAACAATCTTTTTAAAACTAAGTATGATGAATGATGCAATGATCTCTCAAAACAAGACTAAGAGCCGAATACCCCGTGAGAGGTTCTGAACTCCTTCCTCCCTATTCACCTTGAATGGGTTAGAGGTGCGCAATGCAACCTTGTTGTATGAGAATTGATCGAACAAAGCAAAGTATGATGGATGAATAGTGAGATGCACACAATATATCACAAGTATCACAAGCTTGAAATAATAGCACAAAGAAGAAACAAGATCACAAGCAATCAATATAGTACAATAGAAATTTAAAGTAAGAATGGACACAAGGCAATCGCAAACACAAGATGTTTGTTTCGAGGTTCGAGCCACCACTCTACTCCCCGCCTTCACCTCCGTGAAGGGTTTCCACTATCCACCGAGGACGATTACAACGGTCTACCAAAGACCCGAGCACCGAGCTCCACCAAGTACAATAACCTCTACCGAAGAGGTGTCTCCACAAGAACAAGAAGAGGAACAAGAACAAGAGTGATCACAACAAGATCACCAAACTCTTTTACAACACTCTCACTCTTTTTACAACTTCACTATAGAATGAGTAAGGGATTTTTGGCTCTATGAAGTGAAGTGAGAAAAACTCAGTTGTAGAGATGATTTTGCAAGGGAACACAACTGAAAAATAGCTCAAGAAAGAATTGGAAATGGAGAGCTTAAACACTTTTCTTTCTCTTTTGAAAACTTTGAAAACTAGAGGATTTTTCTTGGTCTTTAGTAAGAGAGTCATCTCCTCTATTTATAGGGAGAAAAATAGGTTTAAAACAATTTATTTAGAGCTTATTTGCTCTGAAAAAGAACTGAAAAACCCTGTAAAAGTCTGCCAAAAAACAGATCAAAAAACAGATTTCAGAATTGCACAAAAGAGGAAAGAGCCGTTGGGCAGCAGCAGGCTTGGCGGTCGACCGGGCCGGTCGACCGCCAGCTCAGCTGGTCAAAGAGCCGTTGGCTCGGGTCTTCTGGCGGTCGACCGGCCGGTCGACCAAGAAAACCCGAGAACAAACCTGCTCTCAGTCTTCCTCTAGCGGTCGACCGGACGGTCGACCCAGAAAACCCGAGAGCACTCCTGCTCTCAGACGGTCGACCGCTCGGTCGACCGAAGGACGTGCACAGACGTGCCCGTCCAGGCACAGTGGTCGGTCGACCGGGCCGGTCAGCCGGTCAGCCTGAAACAGGAAAAACAGGGTATTTTTGACTTGAAAAATTTTGCAAAATAATTTTTGACTTTAAGGAAACTTAAGTAATATGCTAGTAGGGGTATATAAACAAGATCTAAACATGGTATTTATTTTTGTAAAATATAGAGCCATGTAAATATATTTTTAAGGCATGAAACCTAATTTAAAACACGAAAACTTAAATACAAAACACACATTTTAACAAAACCAATTTGTGTGTGTGTGGTCCTAGAGCCAATATCTAACACTCAAACTTTAACATTCTATTCTTACAATGTTCTAGGGACTTCAAGGCTTCAAGAGGGGCTATCTCCACATGATCTTCAATTTTGCATCTTGAGCCCAAAATGAGTTGTCTTGAGTCCAAAGCACCTTCCTTTAGGGAAGAAGACATCTATTTGAGATAGAAACCTGAAACACACTTAAACAACAATTGATATTAGTACAAATAACTAATATGTTTTGTAATCATCAAAACACACTAAAAACGGGTGATTGTAACCTTGGGCCAACAATCTCCCCCTTTTTGATGATGACAAAACATATAGGTTATTTCAACAAAAATGGAAGAAGAGCTTGGAAAGCCCCCTCAAATAATGCTATGTATCAAAAAAAAATGTCAATGAAGAGCTAAATACATAAGACATTGAAAACACATAGTTTTGTCAAAAACTCAAATGCATCAAGATATACACAATAAACAACCAAAATACACAATAAACAACCAAAACAATCAAACAAACTCATATTTTTTCTCCCCCTTTTGTCATACATCAAAAAGGGTTAAACAAACAAAATAGAAGAAAGTTTTTTTTTTAAGAATCCATAATGCAAACATTCAACTCACCACAAATAAATGAAAATCTAGCATAATCTAGAGGTTTAGTAAAAATATCGGCAAGTTGAAAATCGGTAGAAACATAATCAATATCAATATCACCTTTCTCATAATGATCTCTAAGAAAGTGATACCTAATGTCATTGTGTTTGGTTTTACTATGTTGATTTGCATTCTTTGTCATGTGAATAGTACTAGTATTATCACAAAATATTTAACATGATCAAAGTGTAAATCATAGTCAAGGAGAGTATGTTTCATCCAAAGAACTTGTGCACAACAAGCTCCGGCTGCAACATACTCCGCCTCGGCGGTTGAAAGGGCTACCGAATTTTGCTTTTTGGAAGACCAAGATACAAGACAATTACCTAAGAATTGACATGTTCCACTTGTGCTCTACCTATCTACCCTACAACCCGCATAGTCGACATCCGAAAAACTCTTCATATCAAATAGTCCGATTTTCGGATACCACAAACCCATTTCAATAGTGCCCTTAAGGTATTTAATTATGCGTTTTACCGCTACTAAATGAGACTCCTTAGGACATGATTGAAAACGAGCACAAAGACAAACGAAAAACATGATATCCGGCCTACTAGCCGTCAAATACAATAAACTACCTATCATGCTACGATAAACTTTGATGTCTACACTTTTACCTTGTTCATCCTTATCAAGCTTGGTAGTTGTTGCCATGGGAGTTTTGCTTACTTTAGATCCTTCAAGCCCGAACCTTTTGATGAGTTCCTTTGTGTACTTGGCTTGATTGATGAAGATCCCATCCGTCCTTTGCTTGATTTGGAGTCCAAGGAAATAGTTGAGCTCCCCCATCATAGACATTTCAAATTCATCCTTCATGCATGATTCAAAAGCTTGGCAAAGAGATTCATTAATAGAACCAAAAATAATGTCATCAACATAAATTTGCACAATAAGAATATCTTTTTCTACATGTTTTGTAAACAAAGTTGTGTCAATTTTACCTTTCTTAAAACCATTTGAAATCAAAAATGAAGAAAGTCTTTCATACCAAGCCCTAGGGGCTTGTTTTAAACCATAAAGAGCTTTATCTAATTTAAATACAAAATCCGGATGTGTAGGATCAACAAACCCGGGGGGTTGTTCAACATACACCTCCTCTTCAATAAAACCATTTAGAAAAGCACTTTTAACATCCATTTGAAATAATTTAAAATCTTTATATGAGGCAAATGCTAGTGTCATCCGTATGGCTTCAAGCCGTGCTACGGGTGCAAAGGTTTCTTCAAAATCGATTCCTTCGATTTGAGTTTAACCTTGGGCAACTAATCTAGCTTTATTCCTAACAACGTTACCCGATTCATCCAACTTGTTCTTAAAGATCCACTTAGTACCAATTGTTGGTTTATCGTGGGGCCTAGGAACAAGGTGCCAAACTTGGTTGCGCTCAAATTGATTGAGTTCCTCTTGCATAGCTAGCAACCAATATGAATCGGCCTCAGCTTCGAGGATGTTCTTGGGTTCAACATGAGAAATAAATGCATAATGTCCATAATAGTCATGAAGTTTAGAGCGAGTGGTTACCCCTTTTGATACTTCACCTATGACGAGGTCCTTGGGATGATGAGAATTGTATCTCCAACCTTTGGAAGTTGATGAGTAGGCTCCACTTCATTTGTTTGATTTTCATTTCCTTGAGCCTCTTCTACTTTAGCTTCACTTCCTTCATCATCCTTTGGCTTGTCTCCCATAGTAGTAGTATCCTCCAAGGTCACTTTCTCCAAGCCTTCATCCAAAGCATCTATTTCTACAACATTCTTAATAAACAAGTTAGATTCTTCAAACTTAGCATGTATAGATTCCTCAATAGTCAAAGATGATTTATTGAAGATTCTATAAGCCTTACTTGTATTAGAATACCCAACAAAAATTGCCTCATAAGCTTTAGCATCAAATTTTTCTAAATTATCTTTTGTATTTAAAACAAAACATTTGCATCCAAAAACTTTGAAATATGAAACATTTGGTTTTCTAGAAAAGTACATTTCAAAAGAAGTCTTTGAAGTATTTTTACACAAGAAAACACGATTTGATATATAGCATGATGTATTTACGGCCTCGGCCCACAAATAATGTGGTAGACCATATTCACTTAGCATTGTCCTAGACATCTCTTGTAAAGTTCGATTTTTCCGTTCAACTACTCCATTTTGTTGTGGAGTTCTAGGACAAGAAAGTTCATGCTTAATTCCATGTTCTTCACAAAAAGTGGTAAAGGTTGGTTAATGAATTCACCTCCTCTATCACTTCTTATTCTTAAAATTGAAGATTCTTTTTCTTTTTCAACTCTTTTCTTAAAAGTTTGGAAATATGAAAATGCTTGATTTTTGTGTTCAAGAAAGAAAACCCAAGTAAAACGTGAAAAATCATCAACTAAAACAAATGCAAATCTATTCCCACTTAGACTTTTGGTTTGTGTAGGGCCAAATAGATCCATATGGATTAACTCCAAAGGACGTGATGTCATGATATCCTTAATTGACTTGAAAGAAGACTTAGTTTGTTTCCCAAATTGACATGCCTCACAAACTCGGTCCTTTTCAAAACTCAAACAAGGAATACCTTTCACCATTTCCTTTGTGTTTAACCTAGATATATGGTCAAATGAAATATGGCCTAATCTTCTATGCCACAACCAAGAGTCGTCATCGAGGGCTTTTAAACAAGTAATATTACAAGACATATTAGACATATCTATCATATAAACATTACTTTCACGAAACCGAAAAACACACAAGTATTAGAAATTCTATCAATTACTTTACAAGCTATATGATCAAAAACAACATCAAAACCTTTATCACAAAGTTGACTAACACTCAAGAGGTTATGCTTGAGTCCATCAACTAAAACTACATTTTCAATTAAAGGGGATGTGCCGAGTTTTACATTACCAATACCGATGATTTTACCCTTGGCATCATCTCCGAAGGTGACGGTGCCACCTTCATGGTATCTTGATAGGGTTGCAAAGTTGTTGATGTCCCAAGTCATGTGCCTTGAGCAACCACTATCAAGATACCACAATCCTCTACGTCGTTGGGCTTTGGAAGGTACCTATATCATTTAACAAAATTGTTGACTTTGGTACCCAAACTTTCTTGGGTCCTTGAAAGTTAGTGTTTCGAACCCATACATTATGATAAGATGCACTTAGTCTATCATAGCAAAAATTGGCTAAGTGTCCTTTCCGCCCACAATGTGAACATGAGAACACTCTTCCATACATGAATGCATGATGTGTGTGTGAAGTGTGAGCATGCTTGGGGGTTTGCCACGATGTAAAGGTTGTGTGGTATGAACATGAGCATGAGCATGGTGAACATTTTTCTTAGGGGCTTGTTTCTTAGGAAACATGGCCTCTATCTTCTTCTTATCAAACTCACAATTTTTTAAAACAATTCCAATGAGTCTATTCTTTCTTTAAGCATGATAATCTCATTAGAATCAATTTGTGGAGACTTGCCTTTACAAGAAATCTTATACTTGTCAAAATCTTTTTGAGTGGAAACAAGAGTGGAAAGTAATTCATCCTTTCTTTAGAAAGAGTAAAAACTTGATGATTAAGAGATTCATTTTCTTTTTCATTTTTAAATACTTTTTCTTAAGAAAATCATAGTTATGTGATAATTCTACAAAAGCTTCTCCTAATTCATCCATGGAAAGTTCATCATTAGGAGAAGTGGAAGGGGTTACCTTGCTTGTGCTTTCATTGGCCATGAAGCACATGTTGGCGGTATCAATCTCCTCCTCGGATTCGCTCTCGAAATCCAATGTAGCTTTCATTGCCTTCTTCTTGTGAGGCTTCTTTGAGGTGGAGGGCTTCACTTTATCCGGACACTCCGCCACTTTGTGTCCCGGTCTTTGGCAATTAAAACAAATAATCTTTCTTTCTTGTTTGCCTCCTTGCCATCTCTTCCTTCCTTGAAATTTAGCCTTGTTGTACATCCTCCGAACGTTCTTCACAAGAAGTGAGAGCTCTTCGTCATCTTCTTCTTCATCGTCTTCGTCGGAGTGTGTGGATTGACTTTTGAAGGCTATAGTCTTCTTCTTGGAAGGAGCCATGTCCTCCCTCACTTTCCTCTCCATCTCATGGGTTTTGAGGTTCCCAATGAGACCAATTAGCTCCATCTCCTCCTTGTCATTGAGTTCCTTCAAGGTTGTTGCTTTTACTTCCCATGAAGGAGGAAGAGCCCGGATGATCTTTCTTACTCTTTGATCGTTGTCGATAGCATCACCTAGAGAAGAAAGTCTATTAGTGATCTTTGTAAATCTTGTAACCATATCATCTATGGTTTCATTTTCTTGCATGCAAAAATTCTCATATTGGGACCGAAGAAGGTCAATCTTAGCCCTTTTCACTTGTGAGGTCCCTTCATGTGTAACTAGAAAATATGTCCAAATTTCATATGCGGACTTGCAATGAATAACTCTAGCTATGTCATCATCATTAAGGGCTTGAAGTAGTGCATAGTGAGCCCTAGCATTGGCATCAAATTCTTTGGTCTCTATTTCGGACCAAGTGGATTCATCACCGGGGGGTGCACTAAAGGTTTGGTCAAGGCCTTTGCAACTCGACTACCTAGAGATTGCAAGAAAACGGTCATCTTAACCTTCCATATGGGAAAGTTAAGTCCATCAAACTTAGGAGGGGTTTTAATTCCATCGGCCATTTTTACTAAGTGAATATGAATGAAATGATTAGCAAAATTAGGATCTCTCTAAGGTTGTTAAGCCAAATCCTAGAGTCCAAGCTCTGATACCAATTGAAAAACACCTAGAGGGGGGGTGAATAGGTGTTATTGCTAATCTAACAATCTTTTTAAAACTAAGTATGATGAATGACGCAACGATCTCTCAAAACAAGACTAAGAGCCGAATACCCCGTGAGAGGTTCTGAACTCCTTCCTCCCAATTCCCCTTGAATGGGTTAGAGGTGCGCAATGCAACCTTGTTGTATGAGAATTGATCGAACAAAGCAAAGTATGATGGATGAATAGTGAGATGCACACAATATATCACAAGTATCACAAGCTTGAAATAATAGCACAAAGGAAGAAACAAGATCACAAGCAATCAATATAGTGCAATAGAAATTTAAAGCAAGAATGGACACAAGGCAATCGCAAACGCAAGATGTTTGTTTCGAGGTTCGAGCCACTGCTCTACTCCCCGCCTTCACATCCGTGAAGGGTTTCCACTATCCACCGAGGACGATTACAACGGTCTACCGAAGACCCGAGCACCGAGCTCCACCAAGTACAATAACCTCTACGAAGAGGTGTCTCCACAAGAACAAGAAGAGGAACAAGAACAAGAGTGATCACAACAAGATCACCAAACTCTTTTACAACACTCTAACTCTTTTTACAACTTCACTATAGAATGAGTAAGGGATTTTTGGCTTTATGAAGTGAAGTGAGAAAAACTCAGTTGTAAAGATGATTTTGCAAGGGAACACAACTGAAAAATAGCTCAAGAAAGAATTGGAAATGGAGAGCTTAAACACTTTTCTTTTCTCTTTTGAAAACTTTGAAAACTAGAGGATTTTTTCTTGGTCTTTAGTAAGAGAGTCATCTCCTCTATTTATAGGGAGAAAAATAAGTTTAAAACAATTTATTTAGAGCTTATTTGCTCTGAAAAAGAACTGAAAGACCCTGTAAAAGTCTGCCAAAAAACAGATCAAAAAACAGATTCAGAATTGCATAAAAGAGGAAAGAGCCGTTGGGCAGCAGCAGGCTTGGCGGTCGACCGGGCCGGTCGACCGCCAGCTCAGCTGGTCAAAGAGCCGTTGGCTCGGGTCTTCTGGCGGTCGACCGGCCGGTCGACCCAGAAAACCCGAGAACAAACCTGCTCTCAGTCTTCCTCTACCGGTCGACCGGACGGTCGACCCAAAAAACCCGAGAGCACTCCTGCTCTCAGACGGTCGACCGCTCGGTCGACCGAAGGACGTGCACAGATGTGCACGTCCAGGCACAGTGGCCGGCCGACCGGGCCGGTCGGCCGGTCAGCCTGAAACAGGAAAAACAGGGTATTTTTGACTTGAAAAATTTTGCAAAATAATTTTTGACTTTAAGGAAACTTAAGTAATATGCTAGTAGGGGTATATAAACAAGATCTAAACATGGTATTTATTTTTGTAAAATATAGAGTCATGTAAATATATTTTTAAGGCATAAAACCTAATTTAAAACATGAAAACTTAAATACAAAACACACATTTTAACAAAACCAATTGTGTGTGTGTATCCTAGAGCCAATATCCAACACTCAAACTTTAACATTCTATTCTTACAATGTTCTAGGGACTTCAAGGCTTCAAGAGGGGCTATCTCCACATGATCTTCAATTTTGCATCTTGAGCCCAAAATGAGTTGTCTTCAGTCCAATGCACCTTCCTTTAGGGAAGATGACATCTATTTGAGATAGAAACCTGAAACACACTTAAACAACAATTGATATTAGTACAAATAACTAATATGTTTTGTAATCATCAAAACACACTAAAAACGGGTGATTGTAACCTTGGGCCAACACTTGTTTCTAAAGATCCACTTAGTACCAATTATTGGTCTATCGTGGGGCCTAGGAACAAGGTGCAAAACTTGGTTGCGCTCAAATTGATTGAGTTCCTCTTGCATGGCTAGCAACCAATATGAGTCCGCCTCGGCTTCGAGGATGCTTTTGGGTTCAAAATGAGAAATGAAAGCAAAGTTACCACATAAGTCATGGAGTTTGGAGCGAGTTGTTACCCCTTTAGATGCATCACCTAAGATGAGCTCCTTGGGATGTTTTGTAGCATATCTCCAAGCTTTAGGAAGCGGTTGAGAGCTTTCTTCTTTATCCTCTAGAACATCACCAATGGATTCTTACTTTTCTTCTTGAGCGGGTGAGTCCTTCAAGGATAGTCTCTCCATGTCTTCACCTAATGGGTCAATCTCTACAACATTCTCAACAACCACATTAGATTCTTCAAACTTAACATGCATGGATTCTTCAATGGCAAGTGAAGATCTATTGAATACTCTATAAGCTTTGCTAGTAGTAGAATATCCAACAAAGATTGCTTCATAAGCCTTAGCATCAAATTTATCCAAGTTATCTTTAGTATTCAAAACAAAACACTTGCATCCAAAAACTTTAAAATATGCATCATTTGGTTTTCTAGAATGATACATTTGAAAAGATGTTTTGGAAGAATTCTTACATAAATAAATACGATTTGAAATATAGCATGTGGTGTTACGGCCTCGGCCCATAAATATTGAGGGAGGTCATATTCACTTATCATGGTCCTAACCATCTCTTGAAGTGTTCTATTTTTTTTCTACAACTCCATTTTGTTGTGGAGTTCTAGGACATGACATTTCATGCTTGATTCCCTTTTCATCACAATAAGTCATGAAGAGTTGGTTAACAAACTCATCACCTCTATCACTCCTTATTCTCAAAATCGAAAAACCTTTTTCTTTTCAACCCTTTTTCGAAAAATCTTGAAATGAGAAAAAGTTTGATCTTTGTGTTCCAAAAAGAAAACCCAAGTAAATCGGGAAAAATCATCAACTAAAACAAATGCATATCTACTACCATTTAAGCTTTTAGTTTTAGTTAGTCCAAAAAGATCCATATGAATTAATTCTAATGGCCTAGTTGACATGATATCTTTGATTGGTTGTAGGAAGACTTGGTTTGTTTCCCAAGTTGGCACGCACCACAAATGCGGTCTTCTTAAACTTCAAGTAAGGTATACCCTTCACCAATTCCTTAGAATTAATCCTAGAAAGATGGTCAAAAGATGCATGTCCTAATCTTCTATGCCATAGCCAAGAATTTTCATCAAAAGCATTCAAGCATTTAGTAGAACAATCTAAATTAAGCATGTCAATGATATAAACATTATTGTCACGAAAATCGGTGAGAATAAATCATTGGTTTTAACATCAAAAATCTTGCAAGAAGAATCATCAAAAATAACTTTAAGTCCACGGTCACAAAGTTGACTAATACTAAGCAAGTTATGCTTCAAACCATCAACAAGAGCTACATTTTCTATAATAGGAGATGCACCAATTTGAATGTTACCTATACCGATGATAGTTCCCTTGGAGTCATCCACGAAGGTGACGGTGCCACCTTCCATGTACCTTGATAGGGTTGTAAAGTTATTGATGTCCCATGTCATGTGTCTTGAACAACCACTATCAAGGTACCACCGCTCCTTACATCTTGGAGTCTTGGTGTGTACCTACATCAAATAATTTAGGACTTGATTTTGGTACCCACATTTTCTTGGGTCCTAAAGAGTT
Organism: Agave tequilana; assembly: GCA_038442645.1. Lineage (NCBI taxonomy): Eukaryota > Viridiplantae > Streptophyta > Magnoliopsida > Asparagales > Asparagaceae > Agave > Agave tequilana. The sequence goes on from JAVJIF010014963.1 coordinate 83,798, forward strand.
AGTGCCATGAACCCAAACAAGATTATTTGATCTTTTAACTTGGTCATAACAAAACTTAGCCAAATGTCCATTTTTACCACAATAAGTACATCTATACACTCTACCATATTAAAAGCATAGTGAGTGTGAGATTTGTGAGCATATGTGGATTTAGCATGAGTGTGGTGTGTAGTGTGAGCATGGGGAATCTTAATATGAGAATCTTTAGCATGAGAGGTGTGCTTTTTAAAAAACTTTTCTTCAAGTTTCTTTGTGTTAAAAGCACAATCTTTCAAAACCTTTTCAAAATCAACCATTTTAGTTTTTAAAGAAGAAATTTCTTTTTCATCAACCTTAAGAAATTTTGCCTTACAAGAAATCTTGTAAGCACTAAATTCTTCTTGAATAGAAATGAGATTGGAAGAAATTTCATCTTTTTCTTTAGAAACCATAGCAAGTTGATTTTAAGAAAAGCAACTTCCTTTACCATTTTGAACACTCAATCTTTTTATTATCATAAGTTTCGGAGAGTTCAACAAAAGCATGTACAATAACTTCTTTAATTAATTCATCATCTTCATCAAAAGGTTGTTTGCCGTGTCCACCTCGTCTTCGGATTCGCTTTCCGAATCCCATGTGGCTTTGTAGGCTTTCTTTTCCACCGGCTTCTTTGGCTTGAAGGAGGAAGTCATCTTCTTCTTGAACTCCGGGCAATCCACCATGATATGTCCAGGCTTTCGGCAATTGTAGCAAATAATTCTTCTCTCCTCTTTACCTTCGAATTTTCTTCGGAAGTTGAGCTTGTTCTTCCGGTACATCCTTTTGACATTTCGCACAAGAAGGGAGAGCTCCTCATCTTCTTCTTCATCTTCTTCATCTTCCTCAAGGGTGGATGAAGATTTGAAGGCTATGGACTTCTTCTTTAGCGGAGCGGCCTCTTCTCTTGCCTTCTTTTCCATCTCATGGGTCTTTAAGTTCCCAATGAGACTAATGAGGTCCATTTCATCCTTGTCGTTCAATTCTTTCAAGGTGGTGGCCTTATCTCCCATGAAGAAGGAAGAGCCTGAATCACTTTTCGCACCTTTTGGTCATTGGAGATATCATCACCTAAAGAGGAAAGAGCATTGGTGATTTTAGTAAACCTTGTAATCATGCAATCAATGATTTCATCATCAATCATTTTAAAAGATTCATATTGGGACCTTAAGAGATCTATCTTAGCTCTCTTAACTTGTGAAGTCCCCTCGTGTGTGACCAACAAATGTTGCCAAATCTCATAGGCGGATTGGCAATGTATTACCCGTGTAAGGTCGTCCTCATTCAAGGCGGTTAGAAGGGAATTTTGGGCCTTGGAATTAGCCTCATATTCTCTAAAGGTAAAGTCGGTCCATGTGCTCTCATCACTATCGGGTACCACATGGGGTTTGGTCAAGGATTTAGCTACTAAGCTACCTAAGAATTGCAAAAGATAGTCATCCTAACCTTCCAAATAGGGAAATTAAGTCCATCAAATTTAGGAGGGGTTTTGATGTTATCGGCCATGTTACTAGTGAATGAATGGATGAATGCAAATGTTGATTAGCAATATTTTAAGGATCTCTCTAAGGATGTTAAGCCAAACCTAGAGTCCAAGCTCTGATACCAATTGAAAATCACCTAGGGGGGTGAATAGGGGATAATACTAATCAATGCACAATTAAAAATATGATGCAATAATCGCCCAAAACAAGACAAAGAGCCGAATGCCCCGTAAAGGGTTCTGAACTCCTTCCTCCTGATTCCTCTTGAAATGAGTTAGAGGTGCGTAATGCAACCTTGTTGTATGGGACTATGATTGACAAGATGAATGAAAACAAATGAATATTGCAATGAAGATTGAGAGCAATTAATAAGAGCAATGAAAGTAAAGCAAGAAGTAAGAGCAAGTAAACCAAACATAAACACCGAGAATTTTTTCGAGGTTCGAGCACCCAGCTCTACGTCCCCGCCTTCCCCAGAAGGATTTCTAACCACTATAACTTCACAAAGATGTTACAAATACACCGGAGTACCCAACTCCACAATCACAAGTACAAGTTCTCTCTTGGTAGTCAAAAGACCACAAACACTCTTTTGCAAAACTCTCTTCCCTTACAAAAATCCTTGTAGAACAATGAGTAGGAATGAAGCTCTTGAGTGTAAGTGAAAAGAGAAAGGAAATCAGAGAGTTTTGAAAAACACTTTAAAAAATGAGAGAGAATTTCAGCACAAAAATCAAGAAACAAAGCTCTTTTGAATGCCTAAACTTTTGAAACTTTTGCAAATTTTTCTTGTAAACAATCTCTCCCTAAACACCCCTATTTATAGTAGAGGGCTAGGGTTTAAAGATAAAACTCACTTAAGGCTAATTAGGAAGTATTAGGATCAGTAAATGACATTTAAACCCTTATTAGAGAGAAAAAGACAAAATAAATCAGTTTTAAAATTATAGCCGTTACTGTTCAAACGGCTATTCCGGTCGACGGTCGGTCGACCGAAGTACAAAAATAAGAGCGTTGCCGGCTCTCGGTCGACCGCCCGGTCGACCGAAAAATACAGAGAGCAATGGTCTTGCAGTCAGGCAGGTTTCGGTCGACCGCCCGGTCGACCGTGAAACTTGCACACGGATACGCACTGCTACCAGAACCTCGGTCGACTGGGTCGGTCGACGGCTTGACCTGACACAGGTCGACCGACCGACAGTCGACCGGCTCAGGTCAAAGGCCAAAACAAAAAAAGAATTTTGAAGGGAATTTAAAATTAAACAAAGTAGTTTTGAATAGAGATATATATAAACCATAAAAATGAGTTTGTAGCCAGAAGATTGTATACAAAAATATTTTGTACATATTATAGGAAATATTTTTGGAAATAAGATGTGCGCAAAAACGTATGTGATAGAGCTTCAAACCTATTCACTATTCTTTAACAAAACTATAAAACTAGAAACAAATCTAATGAATTATCTTGAGCAATCTTGAAGTCTTGAGCCATGCAATGTCTTACTAGAGCCTTCTCTTCTATGTTCCTTCCTTGATGTGCAAAACGCCTTCTTTGCTTCATGAACCTAGAAGTTCTTGCAATAGCTAAGCAATGGCCTCCAAATATGGTACTAACCTGAAACTTATCTTAAACAAACTTATTAGTACCAAATAGCTCTTATTTGTTTTGTTATCATTAAAACTCTAAACAAATGGAGAGTGTAACCTTTTGGGCCAACAACGCTTTCATCGCATTCCTCCTCGTGGACACGACCCGTTAGCCACTAGCTACACGGTAATTTCTTAACTCTTTGATTTTTACAATCAATTTTTGCCTAACTTTCATCCTATGCATTGTTGACACTTGAAAAAGATAGACTCCCGCATTCATCTTCTGCCGGTCTGAACAACGTCTAACTTATTGACATCTACAAAAGATAAGTTGAAGACAAGCTGATGACCAGAGGCAAGGCAGCAACATGGATATTACTAATTCAGTAAAGCAGATAGTAAGTCAAAGTTGCCTTTGAAGAAGATCTGAGCAGGCCTAGAGACACTAAGTCTCACATGAGCAATCGCACAAGAGGCTAAGTTTGCTTAGCTCCACAAGAAGTCCATCATAGCTCTGCCATGGGCTAACTTATAGCTTCGCCCTGGAGTTTTCCATAACTCTGCAAAAAGCTCTCTAACAGCTTCGCTAGACGTTATGTGGAGCCACTAAAGGCCAACTTATAGCTTCGCTGAGAGCTTACTCCTAACTTCGCCAGAAGCTTCCCTTAGCTCCGCTACGAGCTTATTGGATTAGCCCCGCTGCGGGTCTTTTTGTGGTCACCTTTGACCAATCAAATCTCCAGATGAGATCATGTTGATTGAAATCAAATTTGACAGTTGCTTAGAATGATCTTTTGACTCTCCCAATTGTAGGCTGTCTAAAAATCACTAAAGACAAGTCATAAAAAAAACAGAGTCCAAACTCCAGACGCAGGGCTAATCATAGCCATCACTGCAACGCCAAGACGCGAAGAATGAAACCCGCATCTCAGCATCACTGCAGCGCCCAAACGCGAAGAATGAAACCCGCGTCTCAGCATCACTGCAGTGCCAAGACGCGACGAATGAAACCCGCGTCTCAGCATTACTGCAAGACGCAAAGAATGAAACCCGCGTCTCAGCATCACTGCAACACCAAGACGCGAGGGTCGAAACCCGCGTCTCAGCATCACTTCAGCAACAAGGCGCAAGGCTCAAAACTCGCGTCTCGGTTATAACTGCCCTCGTTATTGGGTCAATTACTGTCCACGTAATGAGGGAGTTAACCCCCATTATGGAACGTTTTTAGGGGTACGTTCACCCCTGAAACCTCTATAAATAGCCCCGTTTGCTATGGAGAAGGGGTCGGTCGATCGGATAATTTTTGGTAAAGAATTTCGGTTGTAATCTGTAGAAGCACCAAGACCTCCATTGAAAAGAAAGAGAGAGTTCAACTCTTCTAACAACTTGCTGCATACAAGTTTGTCTTTGCCTACATTCTCTTTGAGATTCCTGGTGGACAGGAGCTGTGTTACTCTGTCTGCTATCCAAAGAGAGGATTCCCAAGAGGTCCTGACGTTCACCCGGTCAATGAAAAACAAGATCCAATTTCCACCGCCACACCAAGAACCCAGCATTAAACAAAGGGAAGATCCAAGTGTAAACATCTTCCCTCCCTTATAGTAGGAGTATTGATCCGTTGTAATTCTTCATTGATTCAAGAAATTTTACGAGGAACTTTCTCCTACCAAACAAGAGATGGCGACTACGCTGGGGAATACTTTCTCTACTGATGAGCAAGTTGTGGCGCAAGGTGACGTCACCTGTATGGGAAAAACGGTCGAATCACTTGTCGTGGAGTTCGACCAGGCGAAGTATCAAGAGTTCCTCTCTTTCAGCTCCAAGAGCCTAAGGCGCGGGTCTACCGCAAAGTCTCTTCGGGGATTTGCACTCAAGTCCCCTCTGAGATCCTCTCAGATGCGACTGGTGAGAAGGATGTCGTGGAAAATCGCATCATACGTAACGCCCGCGTCAAAGTCTCCTAGGAGACCCGCGTGGTTAACGTTCTTGATGTTCAGCCTGTTCATCCCCTTCCTCAGCACCAGGTTACCGGGGGTTCCCTTCAACCCACACGACGTAACCGGAATGCTGAGCGGCGACAGAGACGGCGTGCGCGTCAACTATAAGGAGGAACAACTGTTTGTTCAACAGAGGTAGGACACGAGGTTCAAGCCCGCGTCTCTTCTGAACCATGCCAGACACGTGAAGTCTGCATTTGGCGACCTAAACGTGAGATTCACCAAGCTCGTATTTCTGAAGCACCGCTTCCCAAATGCCACAAGCAGTAACGCAAAGTCCGTGCTCTTCATCAAAGACACGAGACCCGCAGCTCTATACGCGGGACTCAGCAGCCCTGTGTTTCTCAAGCATCTCTACCCAGATGTGACAATCGGTAACGCGAGAGCCGCATCTCTTCTCAGCAGAGACGCCAGACTCGCGTTTCAGAGCCGCAACGCGAGAGCTGCGTTCATTAGCTCCACGTCTCAGAACCCTGCGTCTCAGCTTTGCGAAGTAAAGAGAAATCTCGCAAGTTGAAAAGCCCTCGACAATCTGAGGCTAATCTCTTCGATCCCCCTCCACAGATTTAAGAGATTATTTGACAAGGAAGAGAAGTGCTGGTCTGATCACTCCATCGTGTTGCTGTGAACGGCTTATCACAATGCTCTCGGGGTGCTGCTGCAATTCACGTGCAAATAGACAGTCTAGATTCAAACAGTTGACTCTAGCTCCCCAATCAGCCAAAAGGTATCGCTCCCACAGGAGGAGGACCTTCTTTGACGCTGATACCCTGAAATCACTGCAAACATGACAAGCAGGAGTAGGGAAAAGCAGCCAGTAGTCAGCTCTGACGAGTCTGACACAGAAGCAGATGGAGTGTACCGGCATACTCACACTCGGACTGGAGTAATTGCCCCGATAAATTACAGTGCCCTAGCTTGGGGCATTGAGGTAAATGACTCGCATTCTACCGTTGCAGAATCGCAGGCTTCGAACTCTTCCATAGAGAAAGAAGCCTTTATATACATGACAAACACTCCTGAGGAGACGGCCAGGCGCTTTGACCAACAAGCCTAGGTCCAGAGGGAACAATTCGAGATGATTCGTGCTCAACAAGAATCTATCGATACCCTCAAACAGATGCTGGCACAATTGCTTGAAGACAAGAGGAAGTCAACCGACAAAGCCTCCTCTAAAAAGTCTAAAGGCAAACGAAAAGAGGGAGAAAGTTCATCTTCTATACATATCGAGTAGAAAGAGCAATCTACTTCTGGCTCATCTAAATCCTCATCTAAGGGGAAAGACAACCAGGACCATGGAGGGGTTCATTCTAAAAAATGAATCAATTAGAACAATGTCTTGAGGCCCTTACTAATCGGAAAGGATTCTAAGAAGCAGGAGTGGTCCGGTCATATCCGGCCGAGTGGGACCTTGTTCCATACCCTCCCAAGTTCAAAGCTCCGACCCTCCAAGCATTCGACGGTAAAGGGTCACCGAACCAACATATCTACTACTTTAAATCTCAGACGGGGAAACGTGGTAGATAATGATGCCATCTTAGCACGTTTGTTCATCGGCACCCTAAGAGGGCTCGCCTTTGAATGGTTCATGAAGCTCCCAGAAGGCTGCATTAAAAATTGGGGTGATTTGGAGAACTCTTCCTGACACGCTTCTTTGAAGACGACTTAGAGGTCACAATGCCTACTCTTTTAGCTACAAAGCAGTGAAAGGGGGAGTCCGTCAAATCATTTGTAGAAAGATTTCAGAATGTAGCACTCTGATGTCCTAGCGGTATGACCCAGGTCACCCTGGTGGAAAAATGCTGCAATAATCTACAAACTTTGCTCCTCGCCCAAATAGGAGTTGCTGAAAGCCACACCTGGAAACAATTGATCCAGCAAGGTGAGCAGGCTGAAGAAATTGTCGCCAGGGTTAGGCAGAAGAAAACAAGCCCAGACCCGAAAGGTCGACAAGGCGTACGCCAGACGCGTCCCTTCAAACAAAAAGGAAGGATAACTTGGCGACAGAAACCAAATCCCCTGTCAAACCTCAACTGGTCAAGGAAGTGGCTCTTCAAGTCAGCCACGTGCCAGTAAGCAGTATTCCTTCAAGGACGAACATGTTGACTCGCTGTTCAAATTACTTAACAAGAGCAACAAATTGAAGCTTCCTGAAGCTAGACGTTCTGAAGAAGTCAGTAAAACCGACAATCCTAATTACTGCTTGTATCATAGGATGCTGGGACACCCACCAAGAGCTGTTATGTCTTCAAAGACATCCTTCAGGCTCTGATTGATGCAGAGGTACTAAAACTCCATTCAGAACCGAAGAAAGTGACGGCCAATATAACATCATTCCTCCAATTTGGAAGACAACCTCCAACACCCTCTGGAATAGTCTCCATCCCAAAAGGGGAACTAAGAATTGTCAATATAGACCCTCACCATCAGCAAGAGAAGGGTCTTGTACCTATCCCCACACCTCAGGGGGAAGTTATGTGGGTCCATCCTGACCTTGTGGATGGCCAGCAATGGACCACTGTTACCAGCAGAAGGTCCAAAGGCAAGGCGAAGGCTTCGTCTTGTAATGTGGTATGCGTTTCTTCCGAGAAGCAGAAACCGATGTTCCCTCACTGACTGATTCAGAAGAGGAAACTATAGTTCTCGCCGCGGAACCTAATCAACTTGTGGCGAAAACTCGTTCGGGCCAGTCATATTTGAAAAAGTATGACGAAATGGTAGCAACCCCTCCTAAACCCACTACAGAGTCAGCCAAGCCCTCCACGAGATAACCCATGGAAAGGCAGAAAGAGCTTCAGTTTTTTAAAGCTCTCTCAAAGGACAACGCGGAAGGATCCACAACACCTTACCGCTTTGACGTCCTGACTCAACTGGCCAATATCCCGGCTCGAATCACTCTTTACGAGCTCCTGAGGCTATCAAAGTCAACCAAAGATGCTTTAAGAGAGGCTCTAGCTAATGCCGAGGTTTGATGACCCAGGTACCGGCTGGACCACGAGTGGAAGATGTAGAGGATTGCCTCCATACCTCCCAAAATGCTCCTGCATCACCTTCACAGCAGATGATATGCAGGTTAAGGGGAAACATGATCGACCCCTATACTTCACAGGGTACATTGGATCATATGAAGTAAGTCGCGTTCAGGTAGATCCAGAGTCCGCGTTGAGCATTATGCTTCTCCGGGTCATGCAACATTTAGGGATTCCTACCCACCGATTTAGCGCCACCCCGACTACCATTTATGGGTTCAATGCCAATGGTACCCGCCCAATAGGGAAGATCAAGCTCAAATGTCAAATTGGGGACTTAAAGTCGAAAGTGACATGCTACGTGATCGATGCCGACACCTCATACAATCTGCTGCTGGGACGACCATGGATTCATCGTAATTCCATCATTCCCTCCACTCTGCACCAAGTTATGAAATACATCGACGGGAGTGGAAAGGTACGAACGTTGATTGCCGAAAGGCATTCGTTCAAGGGAGTCCAGAACTATTTCACAAACTCTCTCCTATACTAGGACTCTGTGGAAACAAACGAGATCCCACAACCAGAGGAGCCAGACTCTGGTAATGAAGCTGACACCGAACCAGAGAAGAAGAGTGCATGTGGGAACTAGATCCACTTATAACGAGCATTAATAAGCTCGATGTTGATAACACCGCCAATGATGTAGGTGGATGGTATATTAATGAAGAATTAGATTTGGCTTATTTTTCTGTGTTCGCTTCTGATTCAGTGCCGTCAGACACTAGTACTGAAGTGGATAATAACCCCTGGTCGGCAATGGATGCTTTGACATCATTACATGTGCCAGTGAAGTCATCCTTCGAAACGTACCAAGATACCGGTGATGCGCAAGAATCAATATTCATGGTTCCAGCAAAACGGAAAGGCCAAAAACCAATTCTTTTCGGACAAATCAAGTCCGATCCAATGTCTCGTGAAGAATCAGAAAGCGAGAAGGAACCCCCTCAGTTCTCTCATTATGAGCCAAATGTACTCAGAATGATGGAAAGTATGGGGTATGATCTGACAAATGGTCCTGGGTTGAACTTCGGCAAAGGAAGGAGAACACTACTCTGATCTTCGTCCCGAAAAGGAAAACCCCTTATATTATCATCGAACTCATAGGGGGTTGGGCTATGTGTCAACTCCGATCCCATCAGCTTCTGAGTCTGAAGAGTCATTATGCCATAATTACTCATCGGGCATGTCATCGTGGGAGTCAGATGTTAGTGTCGGCAACATCTTCAGAGAACTTTCAGTAAATATGGTTTCAACAAGCCACCTGGAAGACAGAATTGAAGAGATGATCCAGTCTGATACAAATCCTTGGATCAAGCACTTAAATACTCTTTGGATACTCGCTTTGAACAGCGCGAGCGCCCACGGAGGATAAGGTTGCCCAGATTAATCTAGGAGATGAAGCTAATCTTAAGCCCATCTTTATAAGTGAAAGCTTGTCACCCTCCGAGAAAGAAGCTTTAATATCTCTTGTGCAAGAGTATATAGATGTTTTCGCTTGGAATTACGAGGACATGCCTAGACTTGATCCCCGGGGGGCTATGCATCGCCTCAACATTAATTCAGACGTAAAGCCGGTCAAACAACAGCAGTGACAGTTTCGTCCAGAAATAATGGAGGCAATTCGGTCAGAGGTCAAAAAACTTATAGACTCTGGCTTCATTAGGGAAGAACAACATCCTGATTGGGTAGCCAATATCGTCCCCGTTGCAAAAAAGAACGGAAAGATCCGGATCTACATTGATTTTCGCAATCTAAACGAGGCCTGTCCCAAGACGAATTCTCTCTCCCAGTCATGGATATCATGATTGACAATACGTGTGGATTTGAGCGAATGTCCTTCATGGATGGATTCTCAGGGTATAACCAAATCAAAATGTATCCTGATGATGAAAAACATACTTCTTTCAGGACACCACTTGGGGTGTACTGCTACACGTCATGCCCTTCAGACTGAAGAATGCGGGGGCTACATATCAGAGAGCAAAGAATGCCATTTTCCACGAGCACATGCGTAAAACAGTGGAATGCTATGTTAACGACATTGCAGTGAAAAGCCGCGCCAAAGGTTATCACATAACCGATTTGAAGGCAGTCTTCGACATGCGAGCACATCAATTGAAGATGAACCCTACCAAATCAATCCTGGGGGTGGCCAGCGGCAAATTCCTAGGGTTTGTGGTAACTGCCACAGGAATTCATTTGGACCGGAAAAAGTTCACGCTATTCAGGAGATGCAACCTCCGTGGAATCTCAGAGAACTTAGGGGATTGCAAGGACGATTGGCATACATCTGAAGGTTCATCTCAAATCTCTCCGAAAGATGCCAACCCTTTACCAAATTAATGAAAAGGGTGTCTAGTTTGTTTGGGACGATGCTTGCCAACAAGCGTTCGAAGAGATTAAACGATACCTCACGCAACCACCAGTCCTTATAGCTCCAGTGTCCGAAAAACCTTTCCAGTTATACGTCCGAGTGATGGATCATTCTCTAGGAGGTTTACTAGCCCATAATAATGATCAAGGACATGAGCAAGCAATCTATTATCTGAGTAGAACTATGATCGGGGCCAAACATCGATACAACCCGATCGAGAAGGAATGTTTGGCATTCGTGTTCGCTGTCCAGAAAATGTGACACTACTTGGTTGGCCAAACTATAAACGTCATATCTAGGGTTAACCCTTTGCGGTTACTCATGACAAAGCCATCATCATTAAACGGCCGATTGGCAAAATGGGCCATACTGCTATCCAATTATAAAATGTGCTTTTTACCACAAAAAGCCATGAAGGGACAAGCGATGGCAGATTTCCTGGCTGAGCATCCAGATCTGAGGGCAACCAAACTTTACGAGGATCTCCCAGACGAGGTTACTGAAGTTTGTCTAAATCAGACATCTTTTGAAAGACAAGTGTGGTAACTTTTCTTTGACGGTCCATCGAGAACAGGTCCGAAAGGACATGTCATAGTAGGAGTGGGGGTAGTACTCGTCTCCCCACAGAACTATGTGATTCCTTGAGCCTTCTCATTAACTGAGCCCTACTCCAATAATGTAGCAGAGTACAATGCCCTTTCGACTGGAATGCAACTCGCCGATGAGATTGGCGTTAAAAATCTCGAGGCATATGGTGACTCTAAACTTATCGTCAACCAAGTTCGTGGGGAGTACGAAGTCAGACATGAGATCTAGTACCCTATTACAACGCAACTGTCCACATGGCCGAGAGGTTCATAACTTTTACATCGACCATGTACCCGCTAGCAAAATGCGCATGCAGATGCACTGGCGTCTCTCGCTGCCTCTTTAGCCTTTCTAGCTGGAGTAGTAGAGAAAATACTTGTCCACAACCACAACTTGTATTGCCCAAGAATCCCTTCTGAGGATTACCAGAAGCTGATAGGAGACTGTCAAGTCAAAGAGCTCTTGAGTCGTCAACCGGTCCAGAGCTTAGAGACTGGCGATTCCCTTACATTGATTATGTCTTGTACGATATCCTGCCTGATGATACCAAAGAAGCAGCTTCCATTAGAAGAAAAGCCCCCAAATTCTACTATAATGCGATCACGCGAACACTGTATCATCGGTCGCATGACGGGATCTTGCTTCCCTGTCTATCACAAAAAGAGGCACAGGAGGTATTGAAAGAAGCGCATGATGGCATGTGCGGAGCCTATCAACCTAGTCCAAAACTTGGGGATCGACTCCGAAGATTGGGATATTATTGGCCTAAGATGATCCCTGACGCCATCACTTATGCCAAACAATGTCACGCCTGCCAAGTTCATGGCGATTTTATCCATCAAGCATCAGGATACCTTCACTCACAACTTCTACCTGGCCATTTGAAATGTGGGGCATGGACGTAGTTGGCCCTATAAGCCCACCATCATCAAAAGGACATCGGTTCATCTTAGCCATAACCGATTACTTCTCTAAATGGCTAAAGCCATTCCTTTGAGGGAGGTAAAGTCATCGGATGTGATCAAATTCGTTAAACATCACGTCATCTACCGTTTTGATGGTACCCCGGCGAATTGTTCATGACAATGGACGCCAGTTCGTCAGTCAGGCTTTTCAGAGGTTCTGCACTAAGTTCAGAATCCAGAGTGTGTCCTCAACAGCCTACTACCCCGCCGCTAATGGCCTTGCAGAAGTTTTAAACAAGATCATTGTAGGCTGTCTAAAGATCACTAAAAGAAAAGTTACCAAAAAGCAGAGTTCCAAGCGCCAAGACGCGAGGATCTAAACCCGCGTCTTAGCAGCGCCAAGACGCGAGGATCTAAACCCGCGTCTCAGTAGCACTTCAGCCAGCATCGCGGTGCCAAGACGTGAGGATCTAAACCCGCGTCTCAGCAGCGCTTCAGCCAGCATCACGGCGCCAAGACCCGAGGATCTAAACCCGCGTCTCGGCAGCGTCTCAGCCAGCATTGCAGCACCAAGACGCGAGGATCAAAATCTGTGTCTCAGCCGCACTGCAGCACCAAGGCGCGAGGGTCGAAACCTGCGTCTCAGTTATAACTTCCCTCATTATGGGGTCAATCACCACCCACATAATGTGGAAGTTAACCCCCATTGTGGAGTGTTTTTAGGGGGCACGTTCACCCCTGAAACCTCTATAAATAGCCCCGTTGCTATGAAGAAAGGGTCAGTCAATTAGATCAGAGAAACCAAGGAGAAGAACTTGACTTGAGAGCTTTCACAGAGAAGGAAAGAGAGTCCAACTCTTCAAGTAGCTTGCTGCGTATAAGTTAATCTTTGCCTACAATCTCTTTGAGATTTCTGGTCGACAGAGCTGTGTTACTCCGTCCACCATCCAAAGAGAAGATCCCCAAAAGTTCCTGACGTTCACCCGGTCAACGGAAAACAAGACTCACTTTCCATCGCCACCTGAAGAACCCAGCATTAATAAAGGGAGGATTCAAGACTCAATATCCTCCCTCCCTTATAGTCGGAGTATAAGTTTGTTGTAATTTTTCAATTGATTCAAGGAAACTTTACGCGAATTTTTTCTCCCACCAAACAAGAGATGGCGACTCCGCTGGGGACTGCTTTCTCTACTGATGAGCAGGCGGTGGTGCAAGGCGACGTCATTTACATGGGAAAAACGGTCGAATCACTTTTCGTGGAATTCGACCAAGCAAAGTATGCAGAGTTCCTCTTTTCCGGCTCCAAGAGCCCAAAGGCCCGTGCCTACCGTAGGGTCTCTACGGGGAAATGCCCCGAAGTCCGCCCTGAGATTCTCTTAGACGCGGCTGCTCCGAAGGATGTTGTGGTCAATTGCGCTAGGCGTAACACCCGCGCCAGCGTCTCTCAGGAGACCCGCCTGGTCAACCTCTCTAGTGTTCAGCCAGTCCATCCTCTTCCTCAACACCAGGTCGTCGGGGGTTCCCTTCCACCCCCACGACAGAACAGGAACGCTGAGCGGCGGCAGAGAAGGCGTGCGCGTCAACTACAAGTTGGAACGACCGATTGTCCAACTGAAGTAGGACGCGAGGCTCAGACCAGCGTACCACACCTGACACGTGAAGTCCGCGTTTGGCAGCCCAAACGCGAGGTTCACCAGACTAGCTCTTCTGAATCCTCACTCCCCAAACGCCAATGCAAAGCTCGCGCACCTTGTCAAGTACAAGAGGCACGCGGCTCCAGGCACGGGGCCCGGCAGCCCTGTATTTCTCAAGCGTCTCTACCCGACGCAGTAATCAGTAGCGCGAGAGCTGTATTTCTTATCAGCAGAGATGCCAAGCTCACGCTCAGAAGCAGCGACGCAAGAGCTGCGTTCAAGCGCCCGCGTCTCTGAACCCTGCGTCCCAGCTGTGCGAAACAAGGATGCCTCCCGCCCTCAGCATTGCGAGGCCAATCTCTTTGATCCCCCTCCCATGGATCTAAGAGATTATTTGACAAGAAAGAGAAGTGCTAATCGAATCACTTTGTCATGTTGCTGCGAACGGCTTATCACAATGCTCTCTGAATGTCGTTGCAATTCAGGTGTAAACCAGCAGTCTCTAGCTAGGCAGCTGACCCTGATTCCCCGATCAGCTAAAAGAAGTCGTTCCCATAGAAGGAGGGTCTTCTCTGATACTGAGTATCCCGAGCTCACTACAAACATGGCAAGCAGGAGCAGGGGAAAGCAACCGGCAATCAGCTCTGATGATGAATCTGACGTAGAACCGGAAGAAGTGTACCGACACACTCGCACCCGGACCGGGGCAATTCCCCCGATTGACTACAATGCTCTAGCCTGGGGCATTGAGGTGAATGACTCGCATTCCGCTATTGCAGAGTCACAGGCTTCAAACTCCTCTATAGAGAGAGAGGTTTTTATATACATGACCAGTACTCCTGAGGAGACAGCTAGGCGCTCAGAGCAGCAAGCCCAGGTCTAGAGGGAACAATTAGAGATGATTCGTGCTCAACAAGAATCTATCGATTCCCTCAAGCAGATGCTGGCACAGTTGCTTGAAGACAAGAGGAAGTCAACCGACAAAACCTCCTCTAAAAAGTCTAAAGGCAAACGAAAAGAGGGAGAAAGCTCATCTTCCGTACGTATAGAGGAGAAAGAGCAGCCTACTTCTAGTTTGTCCAAATCCTCGTCGCAAGGAAAAGATGACGGAGACCAGGAAAAGGTTCATTCTAGAAGAATGAATCAATTGGAGCAACGTCTGGAGGCCCTTACTAATCGAAAAGGCTTGCAAGAAGCAGGGGTGGTCCGACCATATCCGACCGAGTGGGACCTTGTTCCATACCCTCCCAAGTTCAAGGCTCCGACCCTCCAAGCATTTGATGGGAAAGGTTCACCGAAATAGCATATCTACTACTTTAAATCCCAAACAGGGAATGTGGTAGACAACGATGCCATCTTGGCACGTTTGTTCATCGGCACCGGAAAAGGGCTTGCCTTTGAATGGTTCATGAAGCTTGATTGTGGCAAAACCTGCACAAAAAAATACGAGATTATAGAACTTAAAAAGAGAATGTGCAAGTGCTCAATTCTTCCGCTATAGCAAGTGGTTATGCGGGTCGTGATCCACAAGGAGGGTTTGCGATGGAAGCGTTACAGTTCTTTATATTGAAATCTTTATGACAACAAGTGAAAGTTCTTCTCTGTTTTTAAAGTTATGAAAGTGAAAAAGAAAGTTATATTAACGTTAGAAGAAAGTGGAAGAATGAGAAGTTGGAAAAATCAGAAAACAATGAAGCGAATATGTACAAATGAAGTGGAGAAAGAAATGATTTGGAAGAGATGGTGATTTAATTTACAAAAAAAAGAAAGAAATAAAAGAGTTACTTACCTTCTTTTCACCAAAAGCTTACCTTGAGTTTTTAGCTTCGATGTTACCTTGAATTGGAGGCATTCAACGCATAGCCCATAAGAGTAGATTTTCGGTCTCTTCCACATTACATCATCAAGATACGCAAGCATGAAATGATACAGAGAGACTCACAATTCCATCGTCATGAGCTATCGGTGGCACTCGCAAAGGCAAGGCTCTTTCGATGCTTTAGACTCACTTGGAAGACAGTTGTACCAAAAAGAAAAGTAAAGTAGAAAAGAAGAAGAAGACTAAAAGAAACTACATACAAAGAGAAAAAATCGATTCGATCTCATAACAATCAAAGAAAAGAAATTCATCTTACACCGGTGTCACTCCAGCTCTAGCTTCATTCTTGTTCTTCGATGAAAGTCTGATCTCCTCTTATTTACATAAATCAAAATTACAATTACGCGAAAAGAAAGACTAAAAACCTAAACTAAGAAATGAAAACTAGGCTAAATTCCTATCTCTGCATGGTCGTCCCTTTTTCCTTTGAGTGAAGGTATTTATAGGAGAAATGGAGAGGGTAGAGGAGTGTGAAGATAAGTAAATCTAGCAATTTTTGAACTCCCCTTATCTTCAAACTTGATTTGAGGTGGATATTCAGTTCTGATCTGCAGTTTGTTAGCATATTGATTGCTGA
The DNA here is from genome assembly GCA_038442645.1 of Agave tequilana. Taxonomy (NCBI): domain Eukaryota; kingdom Viridiplantae; phylum Streptophyta; class Magnoliopsida; order Asparagales; family Asparagaceae; genus Agave; species Agave tequilana. Next base: position 99,873 of record JAVJIF010014963.1, read on the forward strand.
ATATCACTTATCAAATAACAGAATTAGAGATAATGATCAACATAAAAGTTGTAGCACTGTAAGTCTGCTTTCTGGATCATCTTGAATCATCAGAATTGAGATTCTGTAGCAAAAGTTATGATTCGAATACTAAAATGTATCCAGTCAGAATCTGAATCAAACTTGCTTCATCTCATCCCTTGATCTTTGCTTTAACCGATCGATTCTGAGAGGATTGTTCTCAACCAGTTTTCAACCTCTTGATTTTTTCCTGATTTAGTGAGTGTGAATTAATTCTGATTTAATTCAGAATTTTGGTGGGCTTTGGGCTCATTTCTCTTCATCTCCTTAAAGAATGGGCCTGCAAATAAATTAAGCAATTAATTAAGACAATGCAAAGTTTTATTCTAAAATAGGTATGAAAATATGATATTAAATATGCAACATTAGTGACCAATCACACCCTCATACCTATCTTTTGCTCGTCCTCGAGCAAAACAACTAAACTATACTAAGGATTATTAGACCACTTTCGCAGGTCGCGTGATTGCACTGAGCATGTGCAACAAGCCGTTAAACCTCTAGGTTCCCCCTAGAGGACGAGTTTTGTCTCGTGAAGGTTTTCAGCGGATTGCACCCACAAAATCCATAAAGAAAGAGAAATAAAGAGTTAGTATTTTTGAAAAGCATTTTGAAAGAGAAAAATATTTGAAATATGATTGTAAGATCTAAGCAATCTATAAGTTATAGGAAAGCCGAATTTTTCATTCCTAAACTTAGTCTCTATTCAAAAATTTGTTATCAATCAAAGTAAGGAGTCAAATTGTGCTTCTCATCTAGTCTATTACTTTACCCTAAGTCATATGCACCTTGTGAATGTGAAAATTTTGACTAAGGGTTCATTAACTCTAACTCTTATGCCTTATTTATTTTTATATATATACTTTTTTTTTGTGGTATTATTCCTTAGTTTTATTAGGCTTTCTAATCTGCCCATGTAACGAGCCTTTAATCGATGACTCCCAAACCAGACGGTCTTAGGGCACCAGGTGAGAAGACACCCCTAGGACTTAAGGACTCGAGCAAACAAGGCCACAAAACTAAGGATTTTATTATATGAACCTCTTTTAGGCGTGAATACTTATGCTTTATTAGGCACAAATACCCAGCTTAATCAGAGGATTTTTCTTTTCAAACTTATCTAATCATCTTTCGCATAAATACCAAGGCTTGCTTAGGCCAAAGCACCTAGCTAGTCAATAATTAGACTTTTTTTTTTTCAAACTCATCTAATTATCTTTTGCATAAATACTAGGCTTTCTTAGGCCAAAGCACCTAGCTAATCAATAATTAGATTTGTTTATATATATATATATATTTTATAAGGCATAAGAATCTTTATTTTTGAACCCTAAGTGTGTAAGTGTATGAAGTGTGCATATTTCATCAAGGTAAAGATCAAGACCAAATTACTTTGACAAATTATCTTCCTAACTCTAAAAATCAAACAAATAATCTTATTTTGACCAAGTATAAGAAATCCTAATTTGGATTTTCCTATTCCTTAAAATTAACTTAATTTCTTACAAAAATAAGTCAAAATATTGTTTCTATTTTTCAAAAAGTTTTTAAAAGTAAAGAAAAAATGTAAATTTTTTTTTTATATACTTTAAAGAAAAAGAAAAGTTATGTTAGACCCTCCCCCACACCTATCTCATGCATTGTCCTCAATGTATGAATTAATGCATAGATGCATGAAAAGAAGAAAGGGAAGGAAAATTGTTACCTTAAGGTGGTGGTTCCGGTGGTGGTCTGATTGGTCCACGAAACATGGCCCAATCAACTTTTCTTGGGTCTCGGAGGAACCCACCAGAAATATCTTTAATATAACCCATCAAAAAGATGTATCCATCAAGGATCTTTATTAAATATTTTACCCCATCTAATTTCCATATTTCATAATTGATTTCGGAGTCAAATTTATCAACCACCTCGTCCCAGAATGGAGTATGAAATGATAGAACAGTTGACTTGGACTTAGGAAGGACAGGAACTAATACCGACTCAGGAAGGTGACTTAAGTCAAGTAAAGGTTCAGGAGTCGAAATAGGTACAGAAATTGGGTCCAAGTCAAGAAGTTGAAACTCCAGTCCACATGTATTTTCTAACAATGGAATGTGACCTAATTTGGGTGATTCCAGTTCAGGAATGATAAGTGGAGGAATCAAATCTGACTCTAAAATATTACTCAAGTTTGGTAACACAACAGGAGTCAATATTGATTCAGAAAGTAGAACTGGGTCACAGATATGAGAATCTAGGTCACATATCTCATTGAGTTCAATATTAAAAAATTGAGAACTTGCCAATTTGTCAATAGGACTTTCAAATTGTATAATTGGTCAAGTTCAATATGATCCTCAAAGATGGGTGATTCAATTTCATTATGAATTGGTACAGGATCCAATGTTGACTCCGGGAAAAGATTGAAGTCAGGTGAAGATACCGGAGTCATAATCGAATCAGCAAATAGAATTGAATCACTAAGTTGGGGTTCAGGATCATAATCATCTTCAAGTTCTATTTCAAGAAAAGGAAAACTAGCCAAACTATCAATATCATTTGGAGTTTGGGTAAGTTCAAATGGTTGTGCTGAAATGGAATCTTGATTTCCAAAACTACATGACTCTTCGGCTCTAACAGAATAGTTAGTGACATCAGGACGGTGGGAACGTAGAGATTCGACCATCATATCTATGTCACGATTACGAGTGTTTTGAGCCTGAGTCATGGCTTCAAGCATCTTTTCATAGTTGATAGGTTCATTGTTTTGATGAAAAGATGAAGAATTGTCTTGGAAGTGATAGTGAAATTGTAAGTCCATCAGATTTTGGGATTTGTGTTTGGACTCACGCATTCTCATTTCCATGATTGATGGTTTCCTATTTTGGACGGGTGGAACTGAGTATGAATCTTGAACATAATGTGGACTGGGTGGAGAAGGAGGGCAAGGTGGTTGGAAATTATGCTCGGGGGAGGTGAATCCCCACTGACTCGGTGAAGAGTTGAAATCATTAGGGAAATTATAGTTATTAGATGGGGGGTATGGGTCATATTGATTCGGATAAGACCAATCCGGCACACTAGGTTGGTCAAAGTTATGATATGCCGGGTTGGTAATATCCGAAAATGAAGTCGGTGTGTAATATGGATTATTATTGTAGTTGATAAAATTATTATTATAGTCCATATCACACAATAGAATACAAACAAAGAAAAACAAACAAATAAACAAACAAAAAAGAAAAAATTCTAGCCTAAGTTAGGGTAGACTTAGGACTTAGACGACTCCTAACTGGTTAGACTGTCCACGGGAGGTCTCATGTAGACTTTAACCACAAGCTAATCAGCCAGGTCAGGGTAAGGTTGGTGGGAGGTTTTCCGTCAAAGACGTTCCTTAATTAAATAACCACCAACTTCGGGCTTTCGGCCCTCAATCTCTTTCCTAGACACTGATTTTGCAGGAGTTAGATTCCAACATTTTTCCCCTTAGGATAATCTCCTAATTGAGTCCGAGATGTCCCTAGGGCCAACGTCTACTCAATTTTAGTTAGGCTTGGGTTAGTGAGTGCTTGAAATGTGATTTTTGGGCTAAGGAAGGGTGATTAAATCCCTACCTTATCTTGTTAATGGGTTAGTGCCCTTAAGATCAATTTGTGCAAGTGTACAAGATATGTAAGATTCACTCAAAGCAATATAAACAACCACGAAGTGAGTCCTATGCTAAATGCAATGCATACGTACCTTGCTCCAGCACTCTTCAACAGTAAAAAATAAAGGAATTAAAAAGACACGTGCCTAAAATGCAAATGTCTAATCAATTTTTTTATCTTTTCAACAAATATTTTACTGTTGATTATTAGCAGGCTTATGTTATGGCATATAAGAAAAATCAAAGTTGCAGCAAACTAGAATTTGTAAACTAAGCAGCCCTGCAAAAAGCTGTTAGTAGTCAACTCGTCCTTGCCGCGGATCCGCGGCTTTTGCCGTGGAAATGCGGTAATTCAGAGGGCCCTTGGTCTCTGCTTTTTAGAGCAGAGGCCCCAGGCCACTTGTATGTCACTGCAATAATAATTTTCTGCTTTGCTTGCCCTGTAACCTGCAACAGAGAAGAAAATTCGTTTAGTTCTAAAAATTTTCAAAAAAAATTCAGATTTCAATAAAACATGTTACCCTCCCCGGCAACGGCGCCAAAATTTGATTGAGGCAAACCTGCACAAAAAAATACGAGATTATAGAACTTAAAAAGAGAATGTGCAAGTGCTCAATTCTTCCGCTATAGCAAGTGGCTATGCGGGTCGTGATCCACAAGGAGGGTTTGCGATGGAAGCGTTACAGTTCTTTATATTGAAATCTTTATGACAACAAGTGAAAGTTCTCTGTTTTTAAAGTTATGAAAGTGAAAAAGAAAGTTATATTAACGTTAGAAGAAAGTGGAAGAATGAGAAGTTGGAAAAATCAGAAAACAATGAAGCGAATATGTACAAATGAAGTGGAGAAAGAAATGATTTGGAAGAGATGGTGATTTAATTTACAAAAATGAAAGAAAGAAATAAAAGAGTTACTTACCTTCTTTTCACCAAAAGCTTACCTTGAGTTTTTAGCTTCGATGTTACCTTGAAGTGGAGGCATTCAACGCATAGCCCATAAGAGTAGATTTTCAGTCTCTTCCACATTACATCATCAAGATACGCAAGCATGAAATGATACAGAGAGACTCACAATTCCATCGTCATGAGCTATCGGTGGCACTCGCAAAGGCAAGGCTCTTTCGATGCTTTAGACTCACTTGGAAGACAGTTGTACCAAAAAGAAAAGTAAAGTAGAAAAGAAGAAGAAGACTAAAAGAAACTACATACAAAGAGAAAAAATCGATTCGATCTCATAACAATCAAAGAAAAGAAATTCATCTTACACCGGTGTCACTCCAGCTCTAGCTTCATTCTTGTTCTTCGATGAAAGTCTGATCTCCTCTTATTTACATAAATCAAAATTACAATTACGTGAAAAGAAAGACTAAAAACCTAAACTAAGAAATGAAAACTAGGCTAAATTCCTATCTCTGCATGGTCGTCCCTTTTGCCTTGAGTGAAGGTATTTATAGGAGAAATGGAGAGGGTAGAGGAGTGTGAAGATAAGTAAATCTAGCAATTTTTGAACTCCCCTTATCTTCAAACTTGATTTGAGGTGGATATTCAGTTCTGATCTGCAGTTTGTTGGCATATTGATTGCTGAATATCACTTATCAAATAACAGAATTAGAGATAATGATCAACATAAAAGTTGTAGCACTGTAAGTCTGCTTTCTGGATCATCTTGAATCACCAGAATTGAGATTCTGTAGCAAAAGTTATGATTCGAATACTAAAATATATCCAGTCAGAATCTGAATCAAACTTGCTTCATCTCATCCCTTGATCTTTGCTTTAACCGATCGATTCTGAGAGGATTGTTCTCAACCAGTTTTCAACCTCTTGATTTTTCCCTGATTTAGTGAGTGTGAATTAATTCTGATTTAATTCAGAATTTTGGTGGGCTTTGGGCTCATTTCTCTTCATCTCCTTAAAGAATGGGCCTGCAAATAAATTAAGCAATTAATTAAGACAATGCAAAGTTTTATTCTAAAATAGGTATGAAAATATGATATTAAATATGCAACATTAGTGACCAATCAAAGCTCCCAGAAGGCTCCATTAAGAATTGGGGCGATTTGGAGAAGTTCTTTCTAACGCGCTTCTTTGAAGATGACTCGGAGGTCACCATGCCAACCCTTTTGGCCACCAAACAGCGAAAGGAGAATCTGTCAAGTCTTTCGTAGAAAGATTTCGGAATGTGGCACTCCGATGTCCAAGCGGTATGACCCAGGTCACCCTGGTGGAAACATGCCTCCATAATCTACAAACCTCGCTCCTCGCCCAAATAGGAGTCGTCGAAAGCCGCACCTGGAAGCAGTTGATCCATCAAGGTGAACAGGCTGAAGAAAATGTCGCCCGGGTCAGGGCAGAAGAAAAAAACCCAGACCTGAGAGATCGACGAGGCGTGCGCCAGACACATCCCTCTAAACAAAAAAGAAGGATAACTTGGCGACAGAGACCAAATCCCCCGTCAAATCTCAACCAGTTAAGGGAAGTGGCTCTTCAAGCCAACCACGCGCCAGCAAGCAGTATTCCTTCAAGGATGAACATGTCGACTCGCTCTTCAAATTACTCAACAAGAGCAACAGACTGAAGCTTCCTGAAGCTAGGCGCCCTGAAGAAGTCGGTAAAACCGATAATCCCAACTACTACTTGTATCACAGGATGCTGGGGCACCCTACCAAGAGCTGTTATGTCTTCAAGGACATCCTTCAGGCTCTGATTGACGCGGAGGTATTAAAACTCTGTCCAGAGCAGAAGAAGGTGACGACCAATGTTGACTGATTTTTCCTGCACACAAAAATTAGAATATTAGATTAAGAATAGATCGTGCGAGGAATCAGTTCTAATCCGCGGTAGCAGGGCTATGCGGGTCGTGATCCTCAAGGAGGGACTGCGATAGAAGCGTTAAGCAAGTTTCTCTAAAAATTTATCTTTTTTAGTTAATTTGTTAGTCACGATGGTATTTACAAAGAAAAGTGGTATTTACAATGAGTTGTGGGAAAGAATATTGGAGAGGTGTGGATTTGATCTACAAAAAAGAAAAGAAAGAAAAGAATAGAAAACTAACCTTGGCTGGAGAAAATATGCGAAACCTAACACTTTCTACCTTATTTCGGAGGCATTGAACGTATAAACCTTGGGATCGAACTCAGTCCGTTGTCGCATTAGGTCATCAAGCCTTGGGCAAGCATGAGTTGATACGCCTCGAGGAGGAGAACATCGCCATGGAATATCGTTGGAACCTACTAATCTTCGGTATACTTGTGGTTCGGTAAACGCTCGCGTGCTCGTCAAAGATCAACAAAAAGAAACACAGTAGAAAAGAAAGAGAAAACAAAGAAAAGCAACGACATAAGAACAAAATAAAAATTACCTTTTTATTGATTACAATGGAAGAGAAGAGAATCATCTGTCGGTGTCACCCTCAACAAAGCCATCTCCCTCACTTACATAAAAATTACAAAAAGAAAAGAAAACCTAGAAGAAACCCTAAAAATCTGAACTTTGGCCCTTTGCTGGACGCTGGACGCTCTGTACGTTGTACTGCAGGGGATATTTATAGGTGCAGAAGGCCGAGGAGTCCTAGATAAACCTGCCCACAAAATATGGGATCTGGATGAGATCAAAGTGCCGTGTTTCCGCGGCTTTTGCCGCGGATCCGCGGCGCTTTAGTGGCTTCTGGCCACGCGCTTTGGCGCGTGGCTTCTCCTGGTCCGTTCCTCTGGGCTCCTGCTTCTAGAAGTGTGATCCTGGCCTTTTAATCTGGATTTTCGAGATAACTTGGTAATCAAGTTACCCTTAATCCAGATTTCTTCAAATCTTCTCTCCACGAAATTCCTCTTTATCTTGGCCTTTTATCCTCATCCTGCATGTGTTTAGGGTTGGATAGAAGTCTATCCTTCCCTAATCTCTGATATTTGCAACTTTTAGCCCTTGTATAATTGCACTTTGACAATCTGATATTTGCACTTTGAATCTTGGGCTTCAAATATGGGCTTGGATCTTGGCTTTTGGGCTCTTTAAGCTTTATTTATTATTAAAATAATAATTCGAGGCCTGCACACAATAAATTACAAAATATTAATAAATGTGCAGAATTATATAAATAAATATGAAAATGTGACGGTAAATATGATGATAAAAATGCACTTTTCACTACCAATCACACCCCCACACTTATCTTTTTGCTCGTCCTCGAGTAAAAACAAAGAAAAAGAAAAATTAATCTAACCTAACTCACTTTCGTAGGAATCACGGTTGCACTTAGCACGTGCAACAAGCCGTTAAACCTCTAGGTTACCCTAGAGGACGAGTGTTGTCTCGTGAGGGGTTTTCAGCGGATTGCACCCACAAAATCCATAAAAAGGAAAATATTTGAATTATTATTGAAGAGACTAAGTAGTCTATAAGTTTTAGGATCCTCATTTTTATTCATTCTTTAAACTTAGTCTTAATAAAGTTAATTGTTTTCCATTTTAGGTAAGGATTAAAATTGAATTTCTAATATAGTCTTTTTCGTTACCAAAAGTCATACGCACCCTTGTGAATCTAGGAATTCCTTAACTTGGACTCTCATGCCTCTTTATTATTTTTATAACATCATCTAATTTTCTTTCGTGTAAGTATCAAGGCTTCTTGAGGCCCTCATACCTAACTAATTGACTATTAGATGTGTTAATATATATATATATATATATATTTTTTTTTGGCATGTATAGCTCATCTAATTTTCTTTCGTATAAGTATCAAGGCTTCTTGAGGCCCTCATACCTAACTAATTGATTATTAGATGTGTTAATACATATATTATATTTCTTAGTCTTCTTAGGCTTTCTAATCCACCCATGTAACGAACTTAAAGTCGATGACTCCCAAACCGGTTGGCTTTAGGGCATCAGGTGAGAAAACACCCCGCGGACTCAAATTCGAGTGAACTAGGCCCCAAAACTAAGGACTTTATTTTATTTACTCACCTTTAGGCATGAATACTTATGCTTCTTGAGGCACATGTATCAGCTTAATTGGTGATTTTTTTTTTCTTTTTTTTTTTTTTTTTTATGAGGCACAAGGTCTTTGTCTTAGAATCCTAGATATGCATTTGGTATGTACATTTCATTAAGGTAAAAATCAAGACTAATTATTTATTCAATTTCTCCTCCTATACCTAAAATTTAAACAATTTATTTATTTTGACCAAGTTTTTAGAAATCCTAATCATGATTTTCCTAATTCTTAAAACTAACTTAGATTTCTTTCAAAAAATAAGTCAAAATTTTCCTTTTTATAACATTTTTTTTAAATTTTTTTTTAACATTTTTTTTTAGTAGTTTTTACCTATGTTAGTATGTTAGTAAAACCCCCCCCCACACTTATCTCATGCATTGTCCTCAATGTATGAATGAATGCATATATGCATGAAACAGAACAAGGGAAGGCAGAAAATTACCTTAGGGGGTGGTTCCGCTGGTGGTCTAATTGGGCCACGAAATGCGGCCCAAACAAGATAACGTGGTAGTTCACGGGACCTACCTTTATTGACCTCTTTTTTATTTACATGTTTACAGTCCCCAGAATGAATAGGATCATGGAAGATCCTCTCGTGAAACTTACTCCCTTTACATGACCAGTCCTGGAAAATCATCACAGAGTCATGGTCTATACCTATGTCCAACAAAAGAATGTGACTTGGTAGAATGGTTGACTTGGACTCAAGAATGATAGGTTCAGGATCTAATACCGACTCAGGAAAGAAACTCAAATCAAGTAAAGGTTCAGGAGTCGGGCTAGGATCAAGAAGTGGGTCCAAGTCAAGAAATTGAAACTCAAGTCTACAATCATTTTCCCACAATGGAATGTGACTCAATGTTGGTGATTCAAGTTCAGGAATGATAGGTGTGGGAATCAAAACTGACTCTAAAATATTACCTAAGTCGGGTAACAAAACAGGAGTCAATAATGATTCGGGAATTTGAACTTGATCATAGATTTGGGAATCTAGGTCACATATCTCATTAGTTTCAATCTCATAAAAATGGGAACTTACCAATTTTTTCATGGGACTTTCAAAATTGCACAATTGGTCAAGTTCAATATGATCATCAAAAATGGGTGATTCAATTTCATGATCTATGGGTATGGGAATAAATGTTGGCTCAGAAATTGGTCCAAATTGGGTAAGGATACTGGAGTCAACATAGATTCGAAGATGGAAACTGAATCGCAAAGTTGGGGATCGGGTTCACATTCATAATCTAATTCAATCTCATTGAAATTAAAACTAGCCAATTTGTCCAAAGATTGGGATTGAGCAAGTTCATATTGATGTGATGAAGTTGAATTTTGATCAAGGTCTTCTAAACAGAATGATTCTTGGTTCCTATCAAGATGCTCAAGAATGTTTGAAAGTCTAGAAATTTGATCATTTATTGTATCTTGCAACTGATCCACTTTTTCTTCTAACCCATCGAATAGATCAATGGAGGACTGAAACCTTGGTGATGTGGGAAAAGACGTGTATGAAGATAATGGTTGAACAGGTGGTTGACCATATGGCTCAGGGGTGTTGAATCCCCATTGACTCTGTGAAGAGTAGTGATGATTATTCCAATCTTGTTCATAGTATTGGGACTGGGGCATGTAATGATTCGGATAAGACCAATCTGGCACACTAGGTTGGTCAAAGTTATGATATGCCGGGTTGGTAATATCCGAATAAGAGGTTGGTGTGTAATATGGATCCTCATTAAAATTGAAAAAATTGTTGTTATAGGCCATATCACACAATCACAAACAAAACAAAAAGAAAACAAACAAAGAAGAAAAATTTCTAACCTAAGTTAGGGTAGACCTAGACCTAGACGACTCCTAACTGATTAGACTGTCCACGGGAGGTAGGGTGCAGACTTTGACCACAAGTTAATCAGCCAGGTCAGGGCAAGAGTGGTGGGAGGTTTTCCGTCAAAGACGTTCCTTAATTAAATAACCACCACACTTCGGGCTTTCGGCCCTCAATCCCCTTCCTAGACACTGATTTGGCAAGAGTCAACTTCCAGCACTGTTTCCCCTTAGGATAATCTCCTAATTGAGTCCGAGATGTCCCTAGGGCCAACGTCTACTAATTTTTAAGTTAGGCTTGGGTTAGTGAGTGCTCGGGATATGATTTTTGGGCTAAGGAAGGGTGATGAAATCCCCACCTTATCTTGTTAATGGGTTATGCCCTTAAGATGAATTAGTGCAAGTGTACAAGATAAATAGATAAGAATCACTCAAAGCAGAAAATCAACCAAGAGATGAATCCTATTCTACATGCAATGCGTACGTACCTTGCTCCTCCAGCACTCTTCAACAGTAAATAAAAATAATTGAAAAGACACGTGCCTAATATGCAAACGTCTAATCAATTTTTATTTTTAACAACCAATGATTTACTGTTGAATTATTAGCAATTTACAGGTATATCACAGAACAAAACAGAATAGAGCAGTAAGCAGTAATCTTAAATTTCAGCAATCTGCAAAAAACTGAATTAGTAGTTCACTGCACTTGCCGCGGATCCGCGGCTCTGGCCGCGTTTCCGCGGCAAACTTGCAGGCCCTCGTGCTCTGCCTTCGAGGGCAGAGGCACTGGGTTGCTGTATGTCCTTGCTGCTGCTCTGTTTCTGTTTCCTGTTCTCCAAACCTGCAAACAGAAAAGAATAAAGAATTAGTTAAAAATTAAATTTTTATTAGAGATAAACTTACCGTCCCTCCCCGGCAACGGCGCCAATTTGTTGACTGATTTTTCCTGCACACAAAAATTAGAATATTAGATTAAGAATAGATCGTGCGAGGAATCAGTTCTAATCCGCGGTAGCAGGGCTATGTGGGTCGTGATCCTCAAGGAGGGACTGCGATAGAAGCGTTAAGCAAGTTTCTCTAAAAATTTATCTTTTTTAGTTAATTTGTTAGTCACGATGGTATTTACAAAGAAAAGTGGTATTTACAATGAGTTGTGGGAAAGAATATTGGAGAGGTGTGGATTTGATCTACAAAAAAGAAAAGAAAAGAAAAGAATAGAAAACTAACCTTGGCTGGAGAAAATATGCGAAACCTAACACTTTCTACCTTATTTCGGAGGCATTGAACGTATAAACCTTGGGATCGAACTCAGTCCGTTGTCGCATTAGGTCATCAAGCCTTGGGCAAGCATGAGTTGATACGCCTCGAGGAGGAGAACATCGCCATGGAATATCGTTGGAACCTACTAATCTTCGGTATACTTGTGGTTCGGTAAACGCTCGCGTGCTCGTCAAAGATCAACAAAAAGAAACACAGTAGAAAAGAAAGAGAAAACAAAGAAAAGCAACGACATAAGAACAAAATAAAAATTACCTTTTTATTGATTACAATGGAAGAGAAGAGAATCATCTGTCGGTGTCACCCTCAACAAAGCCATCTCCCTCACTTACATAAAAATTACAAAAAGAAAAGAAAACCTAGAAGAAACCCTAAAAATCTGAACTTTGGCCCTTTGCTGGACGCTGGACGCTCTGTACGTTGTACTGCAGGGGATATTTATAGGTGCAGAAGGCCGAGGAGTCCTAGATAAACCTGCCCACGAAATATGGGATCTGGATGAGATCAAAGTGCCGCGTTTCCGCGGCTTTTGCCGCGGATCCGCGGCGCTTTAGTGGCTTCTGGCCACGCGCTTTGGCGCGTGGCTTCTCCTGGTCCGTTCCTCTGGGCTCCTGCTTCTAGAAGTGTGATCCTGGCTTTTTAATCTGGATTTTCAAGATAACTTGGTAATCAAGTTACCCTTAATCCAGATTTCTTCAAATCTTCTCTCCACGAAATTCCTCTTTATCTTGGCCTTTTATCCTCATCCTGCATGTGTTTAGGGTTGGATAGAAGTCTATCCTTCCCTAATCTCTGATATTTGCAACTTTTAGCCCTTGTATAATTGCACTTTGACAATCTGATATTTGCACTTTGAATCTTGGGCTTCAAATATGGGCTTGGATCTTGGCTTTTGGGCTCTTTAAGCTTTATTTATTATTAAAATAATAATTCGAGGCCTGCACACAATAAATTACAAAATATTAATAAATGTGCAGAATTATATAAATAAATATGAAAATGTGACGGTAAATATGATGATAAAAATGCACTTTTCACTACCAATCAACCAATATGACGTCATTTCTCTAGTTTGGAAGACAACCTCCAACACCCTCTGGGTAGCCCTGTCCCAAGAGGAGAGCAGAGAATGGTCAACACAGACCCTCACCAATAGCAAGAGAAGGGCCTGGTACCCGTTTTCACACCTCGGGGAGAAGTCATGTGGGTTCATCCCGACCTTGTGGATGGCCAGCAATGGACCACTGTGACCAGCATGAAGTCCAAATGCAAAGCTAAAGCTTCATCCTGTAATGTGGTATATGCCTCTTCTCGGGAAGCAGAGACTGATGTTCCCTCGTTGACTGATTTAGAAGAGGAAACAATAGCTCTGGCCACAGAACCCAACCAACTTGTGGCAGAAACCCGTTCAGGGCAGTCTTATTTGAAAAAATATGACGACATGGCGGTAATTCCTCCAAAACCCGATGCAGAGCCAGCCAAGCCTTCCACAAAACAACCCGTGGAAAGACAGAAAGATCTTCGGTTCTCCAGAGTCCTCTCGAAAGACATCGCGGAAGGATCCGCAGCGCCTTACCGCTTCGATGTCCTGACTTAGCTGGGCAATATCCCGGCCCGAATTACCCTTTATGAGCTCCTCAGGCTATCGAAGTCAACCCGAGAAGCTCTACAAGAGGCCCTCGCTAATGTTGAGGTTTTCATTACTCAGGTAACAATCGGACCAAAGGAGGAAGATGTAGAGGATTGCCTCCATACCTCCCAAAATGTTCCCTGCATCACCTTCACAACAAACGATATGCAGGTCAAAGGGAAACAAGATTGACCCCTATACTTCACAGGATATATTGGATCATCTGAGGTGAGCCGCATTCAGGTAGATGCCGGGTCCGCATTGAGCATTATGCCTCGCCGGGTCATGCAGCATCTGGGGATTCCTACCCATCGCTTGAGCGCTACCCAGAATACCATTTATGGGTTCAATGCCAATGGAACCCGTCCAATGGGGAAGATCAAGCTCAAATGCCAGATCGGGGACCTAAGGTCAGAGGTGACATGCTACGTCATCGATGCCGACACTTCCTACAATCTGCTGCTGGGACGACCTTGGATTCATCGTAATTCTATCGTTCCCTCTACTCTCCACCAAGTCATGAAATACATCGACGGGAGTGGAAAGGTGCGAACGTTGATTGCCGAAAGGCATCCGTTCAAGGGAGTGGAGAATTATTTCACAGATTCTCTCTTGTATCAAGACTCTGTGGAAACAGATCAAATCCCGCAACCAGAGGAGCCCGACTCTGGTAATGAAGCCGACACCGAGCCGAAAAAAGAAGAGTGCATGTGGGAACTAGATCCACTTGTAACGGGCATTAATAAGCTCGATGTTGATAATACCACCGATGATGTAGGCAGATGGTATATAATGAAGAATTAGATTTGGCGTATTTCTCTGTATTTGCTTCTGATTCAGTGCCGTCAAACACTAGTACCGAGGTGGATGATGGTCTCTGGTCGGCAATGGATGCTTTGACATCATTGCATGTACCAATGAAATCGTCCTTCGAAACATACCGAGATGCTGGTAGTGCGCAAGAATCCATATTCATGGTTCCAGCGAGACGGAAGGCCAAAGACCAATTCTTTTTGGACGAGTTGAATCCGAACCAATGACCTATGAAGAATCAAAAGGCGAGGAGGAATCCCCTCAGTTCGGTCATTATGAGCCAAAGGCACTCAGAATGATGGGGGAAGCATGGGATATGATCTGACGAATGGTCCAGGGTTAAATTTCGACAAAGGAAGGAGAACATTACTCCGATCTTTTGTACCAAAAGGGAAAACCCTGATTATTATCATCGTACTCGCAGGGGGTGGGCTATGTGTCAACTCCGATCCCATCAACTTCTGAGTCTGAAGAGTCATTATGCCATGATTACTCATCGGGCACGTCATCGTGGGAGTCAGATGTTAGTGTCGGCAACATCTTCAGAGAACTTTCAGTGAATATGGTTTCAACAAGTGGTTGGTCGCTAATGTTACATATTTAGTATCATATTCCATACTTATAATAGAATAAAATCTGCATTGTCCTAATTAAATGTTTAATTTATTTGCAGGCCCATTCCTTCAGGAGATGAAGAGAAATGAGCTCAAAAGCCAACCAAATTCTGAATTAAATTAGAATTAATTCGAGCTCAGTGAATCAGGGCAAAATCAAGAGGTTGAAAACCGGTTGAGAAGAATCCTCTCAGAATCGATCGGTTGAAGCAAAGATCAAAGGCCATTTCGTTAAAATCCAGGACTCAAACAAGAAAACCAACTGAAGATAAAAGCAGAAGGGAAAACCAGGGAGACCCACCAACAGGGTGTGGCCACCTGGCCACACCCTGGACGCGAAAACGCGGCGAAAGCCGCGTTTCCGCAGCTTGGTTGTGGAGTTAGGGGGAGCGTTTGCTCCCCCGATATTCCTGGGATCCTGCAGGTTGGGTTTTTGCCTATAACACTGAAAATGCGACGACCATGCAGAGATAGGATTTAGACTAGTTTTCATTTTTTAGTGTAGGTTTTTGTTTTTCTTTTCATGTAATTTTTCGTTTTAACTTATGTAAATCAGAGGAGATCAGACTTTCATTGAAGAACAAGAATGAAGCTTGAGCTGAGAGTGACACCGGTGTAAGGTTTCTTTCTTTTCTTTATCGTTATGAAATCAAATCTGTATTCTCTCTTTGTATGTACTTCGTTTTAGTTTTCTTCTTCTTCTTCTTTTCTACTTTACTCTTCTTTTGGTAGAAATTGTCTTCCAAGTGAGTCTGAAAGCATCGAAAGAGCCTTGCCTTTGCGAGTACCACCGATAGCTCATGACGATGGATGTAAGTCTCTCTGTATCATTTCATGCTTGAAGTTGTCTTGATGATGTAATGTGGAAGAGACCAATAATCAACTCTTATGGGCTATGCGCTGATTGCCTCCACTTCAAGGTAACATCGTCCTGAAGATTCAAGGTAAGCTTTTGGTGAAAAGAATGTAAGTAATTTATTTCTTTTCTTTTATTTCTTTAGTATAGATTACCACATCTTCCAAATCTTTCATCATTCTTTTTCAATTCATTTGTACATAGTCACTTTCTGGTTTTCTCCACCTTCTTCATCTATCGCTTTCTTTCTAACTTTAACATAACTCTTTTTAATTCTTAAAACAAAGAAAAACTTTCGTTTTTCTTCATAAATATTTCAATACAAACCTTGAACGCTTCTATCGCAAACCCTCCTTGTGGATCACGACCCGCATAGCCACTTGCTATAGCGGTAAGAATTGAGCACCTGCACATCTCTATTTTTAAGTTCTGAAATTTCGTATTTTTGTGCAGGTTTAAGCATCAATCAATTTTTGGCGCCGTTGCCGGGGAGGGTAATGGTTTTTATTGAAATCTGATTTTTATTGAATTTTTAGAACTAAAACGAATTTTCTTCTCTGTTGCAGGTTATAGGGCAAGTAAAGTAGGAAAAAAGGATTGCAGAAACATATAAGTGGTCTTGGGCCTCTGTTCCAGAAAAAGGAGACCAAGTACCCTCTGAATTGCCGCGTTTGCTCGGCTTTAGCCGCGTTTCCGCGGCAAGGAAGAGTTCACTACTAATTGATTTTTTTTGCAGGGCTGCTTGCTTTGCAAAATTCTAGTTTTCTGCAACTTTATTTCTTATATGCTATCACCAAAAGCCTGCTAATAAATCAATAGTAAAACATTTGTTGAAAAAGTTAAAAAAATTGATTAGACGTTTGCATTTTAGGCACGTGTCTTTTCAATTCATTTACTTTACTGTTGAAGAGTGCTGGAGCAAGGTACGTTCGCATTGCATGTAGAATAGGACTCATCTCTTGGTGATTTATATCGCTTTGAGTGAATCTTGTTTACATACCTTGTACACGTGCACAAACTGATCTTAAGGGCACCACCCCATAACAAGATAAGGTGGGAATTTAATCACCCTTCCTTGGCCTAAAAATCAGATTCCAAGCACTCACTAACCCGAGCCTAACTAAAAATGAGTAGACGTTGGCCTTAGGGACATCTCAGACTCAATTAGGAGATTATCCTAAGGGGGAAAGGTGTTGGAATTTGACTCCTGTCAAATCAATGTCGAGGAAGGGGATTAAGGGCCGAAAGCCCGAAGATTGGTGGTTATTTAATTAAGGAACGTCTTTGATGGAAAACCTCCCACCAATCTTGCCCTGACCTGGCTGATTAGCTTGTGGTCAAAGTCTGCATTATACCTCCCGTGGACAGTCTAACCAGTTAGGAGTCATCTAGGTCATAGGTCTACCCTAACTTAGTTTAGAATTTTTTTTCTTTTTATTTGTTTACTTATTTGTTTGTTTTTCTTTGTTTGTATTCTATTGTGTGATATGGCTTATAATAACAATTTTTTCAATTTTAATAGTAATCCATATTACACACCGACCTCATTTTCAGATATTACCAACCCGGCATATCATAACCTTAACCAACCTAGTGTGCCGGATTGGTCTTATCCGAATCAATATAACCTATGTCGCCAATCTTATAACCATAATTTCCATGATAATTTCAACTCTTCACAGAGTCAATGGGGATTCACCTCCCCCGAGTCTAATTTTCAACCAGGCGGAAATACTCATCTAGTCCACAATATTTTCAAGATTCATACTCAGTTCCACCAGTCCAAAATAGGAAACTATCAATTTTGGAAATGAGTATACGTGAGTCCAAACAAAAAATCCCAAAATCTGATGGACTCACAATTTCACCACCAATTCCAAAACAACACTTCATCTTTTCAACAAGACGATGAACCATCAATTATGAAAAGATGCTTGAAGCCATGACTCAGGCTCAAAACGCTCGTAATCGTGACATAGATATGATGGTCCAAACTCTACGTTCTCACCGTTTGACCAGTTCTGATGTCACTAACCATTTTGTTCGAGCCGAAGAGTCATGTTGTTTTGAAAATCAAGGTTCCATTTCAGAATAATCATTTGAACCTGCCCAAACTCCAAATTTCGAAAAGAATATTGACAGTTTGACAAGTTATCCTTTTCCTGAAATCGAACATGAAAATGAATATGATCATGAACCTCAACTTAGTGATTCCATTTTACTTCCTGATTCAATAATGACTCCGGTGTCTTCACCTGATTTCAATCTTTTTCCTGAGTCAACATTGAATCCTATGCCAATTCATCATGAAATTGAATCACCCATTCTTGATGATCATATTGAACTTGACCAATTTTACATTTTTGAAAATCCTATTGACAAATTGGCAAGTTCTCATTTTTTTATTGAACTCAATGAGATTGTGACCTAGATTCTCAAATCTGTGATCCAGTTCAACTTTCTGAATCAATATTGACTCCTGTTTTGTTAAATATTGACTCCTGTTTTGTTACTAAACTTGAGTAATATTTTAGAGTCAGTTTTGATTCCCCCACCTATCATTCCTGAACTTGAATCACCAATATTAAGTCACATTCCATTGTTGGAAAATAAATGTGGACTTGAGTTTCACTTTCTTGACTTGGACCCACTTCCTGAACCAATCTCGACTCCTGAGCCTTTACTTGACTTAAGTCACCTTCCTGAGTTGGTATTAGTTCCTATACTTCCTGAGTCCAAGTCAATCATTCTATCATTTCATACTCCATTTTGGGACAAGGTGGTTGACAAATTTGACACTGAAATTAATTATGGAATTTAAAAATTAGATGGGGCCAAATATTTAATAAAAATCCTTCATGGATACATCATTCTAATGGGTTATATTAAAGAAATTTCTAGTAGGTTCCTCCGAACCCCACGAAAAGTTGATTGGGCCGCATTTCGTGGACCAATCAGACCACCACCGGAACCACCACCTTAAGGTAACATTTTTCCTTCCCTTTCTTCTTTTTCATGCATCTATGCATTAATTCATACATTGAGGACAATGCATGAGATAGGTGTGGGGAGGGTTCTAACATAACTTAGGTTTTTCTTTTTATTTAAAAAAAAATGTAACAATTTCTTTACTTTTAAAAACTTTTTGAAAATAGAAACAATATTTTGACATATTTTTGTAAGAAATTGAGTCAATTTTAAGGAATAGGAAAATCCAAATTAGGATTTCTTATACTTGGTCAAAATAAGATTATTTGTTTGATTTTTAGGGTTAGGAAGAAAATTTGTCAAAGTAATTTAGTCTTGAACTTTACCTTGATGAAATATGCACGCTTCATACACTTACACACTTAGGGTTCAAAAACAAAGATTCTTATGCATTATAAAAATAAAAGAAAAAAAGAAAAAAAAAGATAAACAAATCTAATTATTGATTAGCTTGGTGCTTTGGCCTAAGAAAGCCTTAGTATTTATGCGAAAGATGATTAGATAAGTTTAAGATAAAAAATATAAAATCCTCTGATTAAGCTGGGTATTTGTGCCTAATAAAGCATAAGTATTCACGCCTAAAAGGGGTCCATATAATAAAATCCTTAGTTTTGTGTCCTTGTTTGCTCGAGTCCTTAAGTCCTTGGGGTGTTTTCTCACCTGGTGCCCTAAGACCGTTTGGCTTGGGAGTCATCGATTAAAGGCTCGTTACATGGGCAGATTAGAAAGCCTAATAGAACTAAGGAATAATACCACAAAAAATATATATAAAATAAATAAGGCATAAGAATTAGAGCTAATGAACCCTTAGTCAAAATTTTCACGATCACAATGTGCATATGACTTAGGGTAAAATAATAGACTAGATGAGAAGTACAATTTGACTCTTTACTTTGATTGATAACAAATTTTTGAATAGAGACTAAATTTAGGAATGAAAAATTCAGTCTTCCTATAACTTATAGGTTGCTTAAATCTTACAATTATATTTCAAATATTTTTCTCTTTCAAAATGCTTTTCGAAAATACTAACTCTTTGTTTCTCTTTCTTTATGGATTTTGTGGGTGTAATCCGCTGAAAACCCTCACGAGACAAAACTCGTCCTCTAGGGGAAACCTAGAGGTTTAACGGCTTGTTGCACATGCTCAGTGTAATCGCGTGACCTACGAAAGTGGTCTAATAATCCTTAGTATAGTTTAGTTGTTCTGCTCGAGGACGAGCAAAAGATAGGTATGGGGGTGTGATTGGTCGCTAATGTTACATATTTAGTATCATATTTTCATACTTATTATAGAATAAAATCTGCATTGTCCTAATTAAATGTTTAATTTATTTGCAGGCCCATTCCTTAAGGAGATGAAGAGAAATGAGCCCAAAAGCCCACCAAATTCTGAATTAAATCAGAATTAATTCGAGCTCAGTGAATCAGGGCAAAATCAAGAGGTTGAAAACCGGTTGAGAAGAATCCTCTCAGAATCGATCGGTTGAAGCAAAGATCAAAGGCCATTTCGTCAAAATCCCAGACTCAAACAAGAAAACCAACTGAAGATAAAAGCAGAATGGAAAAACTAGTGATTGATGCTAAACCTGCACACAAAATACGGAATTAGAGAAGTTAAGAAAGGAGATGTGCAAGTGCTCAATTCTTCCGCTATAGCAAGTGGCTATGCGGGTCGTGATCCACAAGGAGGGTTTGCGATGAAAGCTTTACGGTTCTTTATTGAAATCTTATTGAAAACCAAACGATAGTTTGTCTCTGTTTTTAAAGTTAAGAAAAAGAAAAAGAAAGTTAAAGGTTAAAGTTAAGAAGAAAGCGAGAGATGAAGAAGGTGGACAAATCAGAAAACAAGAAAAACGCCTATGTACAAATGGAGTTGAAGAAGAATGAAAACGATTTGGAAGAAGTGGTTGGTGATCTAAACTAAGAAAGAAAAGAAAAGAAGTAAAGAAAAGTGAAGAAATACTTACCGAAGTTGAGTGATGACTTACCTGGAAACTGTTGCATGTTCTACCTTTGCTTCGGAGGCATTCAACGCATAGATCATAAGCTCGAGCTCAGTCCCCGTGCACATTATATCGTCAAGCCTAGCAAGAACGAAGTGATGCAGTTCTTGGAAGAGGAGAACGTCTTCATGAACTATCGCTTGCTCTCACGTAGCTTAGTTATACTTGCTTTGGAATTCACTTGTACACTCAACAACAACAACCAAGGTAAAGTAGAAGAGGAAGACGAAACAAAAGAAAACATAAACATAAAAAGAACTTTTACCTTTATTAATTGCAGAGACAATGGAAGAAAGGAGTAGGGTACATCATCGGTGTCACTCTCAACATCAGCCCCTCTCTCTTACTTACATGAATCTTCTTCTATCCTAAGTTACATACAAATTACATAAAAGAAAAGAAAAACCTAAACTATAAAGAATTAAAACTAGGCTAAATCCTAATCTGCATGGTCGTCCCTTTTTCAACGAAAGTACAGGCCTTTTATAGGCAAATACCCAACAACCAAGATCCGGGGAGATCGGGGGAGCAAACGCTCCCCCTAACTCCCCAAGATTGCCGCGGAAACGCAGCCCAAGCCACGTTTCCGCGGCCAGGGTGTGGCCAGATGGCCACACCCTGTTGGTGGGTCTCTCCGGGGTTTCTTCTGGCTTTATCCTTTGTTGGTTTTGTCATTTGAGCTCCGGATTCTGACGAAATGGCCTTGGATTCTTGGCTTTAACCGATCGATTCTGAGAGGATTCTTCTCAACCAGTTTCAACCTCTTGATTTTGCCCTGATTTTGTGTGTGCGAATTAATTCTGATTTAATTCAGAATTCTGGTGGGCTTTTGGGCTCATTTCTCTTCATCTCCTTAAGGATTGGGCCTGCAAATAAATTAAACAAATAATTAGGACAATGCAGGCTTTTATTCTAAAATAAGTATGGAAATGTGACATTAAATATGCAACATTAGCAACCAATCACACCCCCATACCTATCTTTTGCTCGTCCTCGAGCAAAACAACTAAATTATACTAAGGATTATTAGACCACTTTCGCAGGTCACGCGATTGCACTGAGCATGTGCAACAAGCCGTTAAACCTCTATGTTTTCCCTAGAGGACGAGTGTTGTCTCGTGAGGGTTTTCAGCGGATTATACCCACAAAATCCATAAAGAAAGGGAAATAAAGAGTTAGTATTTTCGAAAAGCATTTTGAAAGAGAAAAATATTTGAAATATGATTGTAAGATCTAAGCAATCTATAAGTTATAGGAAAGCCGAATTTTTCATTCCTAAACTTAGTCTCTATTCAAAAATTTGTTATCAATCAAAGTAAGGAGTCAAATTGTGCTTCTCATCTAGTCTATTACTTTACCCTAAGTCGTATGCACCTTGTGAATGTGAAAATTTTGACTAAGGGTTCATTAACTCTAACTTTTATGCCTTATTTTTATATATATATATATATATATTATATATATATATATATATATATATATATATATATATATATATATATTGTGGTATTATTCCTTAGTTTTATTAGGCTTTCTAATCTGCCCATGTAACGAGCCTTTAATCGATGACTCCCAAACCAAATGGTGTTAGGGCACCAGGTGAGAAAACACCCCAAGGACTTAAGGACTCGAGCAAACCAGGCCACAAAACTAAGGATTTTATTATATGAACCTCTTTTAGGCGTGAATACTTATGCTTTAATAGGCACAAATACCCAACTTAATCAGAGGATTTTTCTTTTCAAACTTATCTAATCATCTTTCGCATAAATACTAAGGCTTGCTTAGGCCAAAGCACCTAGCTAATCAATAATTATACTTGTTTTTTTTTTTTTATAAGGCATAAGAATCTTTGTTTTTGAACCCTAAGTGTGTAAGTGTATGAAGTGTGCATATTCATCAAGATAAAGATCAAGACTAAATTACTTTGACAAATTATCTTCCTAACTCTATAAATCAAACAAATAATCTTATTTTGACCAAGTATAAGAAATCCTAATTTGAATTTTCCTATTCCTTAAAATTAACTTAATTTCTTACAAAAATAAGTCAAAATATTGTTCTATTTTTCAAAAAGTTTTTAAAAGAAAAGAAAAATGTTTTTTTTTAAGAAAAAGAAAAGTTATGTTAGACCCTCCCCCACACCTATCTCATGCATTGTCCTCAATGTATGAATTAATGCATAGATGCATGAAAAAGACGAAAGGGAAGGAAAAGGTTACCTTAAGCTGGTGGTTCCGGTGGTGGTCTGATTGGTCCACGAAACGTGGCCCAATCAACTTTTCTTGGGTCTCGAAGGAACCCACCAGCACTATCTTTCATATAACCCATTAAAAAAATATATCCATGAAGGATTTTACTAAATATTTGACCCCATCTAATTTCCAAATTTCATAACAAATTTTGGAGTCAAATTTGTCAACCACCTCGTCCCAGAATGGAGTATGAAATGATAGAACAGTTGAGTTGGACTCAGGAAGGACAGGAACTAATACCGACTCAGGAAGTTGACTTAAGTCAAGTAAAGGTTCAGGAGTCGGAAGAGGTTCAGGAAGTGGGTCCAAGTCAAGAAATTGAAACTCTAGTCCATATGTATTTTCGAACAATGGAATGTGACTTAATGTTGGTGAGTCAAGTTCAAAAATGATAGGTGGGGGAATCAAAACTGACTCTAAAATATTACTCAAGTTGGTAACACAACAGGAGTCACTATTGATTCAGAAAGTTGAACTGGATCACATATTTGAGAATCTGGGTCACATATCTCATTGAGTTCAATATCAAAAAATTGAGAACTTGCCAATTTGTCAATAGGATCTTCAAAAGTGTATAATTGGTCAAGTTCAATATGATCCTCAAAGATGGGTGATTAAATTTCATTATGAGTTCGTACAGGATCCAGTGTTGACTCCGGGAAAAGATCGAAATCAGGTGAAGATACCGGAGTCATAATCGAATCAGGAAGTAGAATTGAATCACTAAGTTGGGGTTCAGTATCATATTCATTTTCAAGTTCTATTTCAGGAAAAGGAAAACTTGCTAAACTGTCAATATCTTTTTCAAAATTTAGAGTTTGGGCAAGTTCAAATGGTTGTTCTGAAATGGAATCTTGATTTCCAAAACTACATGACTCTTAGGCTCAAACAGAATGGTTAGTGACATCAGAACTGGTCCAATGGTGAGAACGTAGAGATTCGACCATCATATCTATGTCACGATTACGAGTGTTTGAGCCTGAGTCATGGATTCAAGCATCTTTCATAGTTGATAGGTTCATTGTTTTGATGAAAAGATGAAGAATTATCTTGGAAGTGGTAATGAAATTGTGAGTCCATCAGATTTTTGGATTTGTGTTTGGACTCACGCATACTCATTTCCAAAATTGATGGTTTCCTATTTTGGACGGGTGGAACTGAGTATGAATCTTGAACGTAATGTGGACTGGGTGGAGAAGGAGGGCAAGTTGGTTGGAAATTATGCTCGGGGAGGTGAATCCCCACTGACTCGGTGAAGAGTTGAAATCATTATGAAAATTATAGTTATTAGATGGGGGATATGGGTCATATTGATTCGGATAAGACCAATCCGGCACACTAGGTTGGTCAAAGTTATGATATGCCGGGTTGGTAATATCCGAAAATGAAGTCGGTGTGTAATATGGATTATTATTGAAGTTGGAAAAATTGTTATTATAAGCCATATCACACAATAGAATACACACAAAAAAGAAAGAAAAGCAAACAAATAAACAAACAAGAAAGAAAAAAATTCTAACCTAAGTTAGGGTAGACCTAGACCTAGACGACTCCTAACTGGTTAGACTGTCCACGGGAGGTTTAATGTAGACTTTAACCACAAGCTAATCAGCCAGGTCAGGGCAAGGTTGGTGGGAGGTTTTCCGTCAAAAGACGTTCCTTAATTAAATAACCACCAACCTTCGGGCTTTCGGCCCTCAATCCCTTTCCTAGACACTGATTTAGCAAGAGTCAAGTTCCAACACCTTTCCCCTTAGGATAATCTCCTAATTGAGTCCGAGATGTCCCTAGGGCCAACGTCTACTCATTTTAAGTTAGGCTTGGGTTAGTGAGTGCTTAGATTCTGATTTTTGGGCTAAGGAAGGGTAATTAAATCCCCACCTTATCTATTATTGGGTGGTGCCTTAAGATCAGTTTTTGTGCAAGTGTACAAGATAAATAAGGTTCACTCAAAGCGATATAAATCAACCAAGAAGTGATTCCTATTCTACATGCAATGCAGACGTACCTTGCTCCAGCACTCTTCAACAGTAAAAATAAATGAATTGAAAAGACAAGTGCCTAAAATGCAAACATCTAATCAATTTTTAACTTTTGCAACAAACGTTTTACTGTTGATTATTAGTAGGCTTATGTGATGGCATATAAGAAATAAATAATTGCAACAAACTAAAATTTGCAAACTAAGCAGCCCTGCAAAAACTTGTTAGTAGTCAACTCGTCCTTGCCGCCGATCCGCGGCTTTTGCCGTGGAAACGCGGCAATTCAGAGAGCCCTTGGTCTCTGCTTTCTAGAGCAGAGGCCCAAGGCCACTTGTATGTCACTGCAATATTAATTTCCTGCTTTGATTGCCCTGTAACCTGCAACAGAGAAGAAAATTCATTTAGTTCTAAAAAATTTTCAAAAAAAAATTCAGATTTCAATAAAAAACATGTTACCCTCCCCGGCAACGGCGCCAAAATTTGATTGATGCTAAACCTGCTGTTGACTGATTTTCCTGCACACAAAATACTGAATATTAGATTTAAGAAAAGATCGTGCGAGGTCTCAGTTCTAATCCGCGGTAGCAAGGCTATGCGGGTCGTGATCCTCAAGGAGGGACTGCGATAGAAGCGTTAAGCAAGTTAATCTCTAAAATTTATTTTTTTAGTTAATTGTCACTATGGTATTTACAAAGAAACGTGGTATTTACAATGAGTTGTGGGAAAGAATATTGGAGAGATGTGGATTTAATCTACGAAAAGAAAGTAAAAGAAAAGAAAGGAAAACTTATCTCTTTATTTGCTTGCCGTTTGAACCGTTGCGATGATTTCCCTTTCTTGGAAGGCGTACAAGCACGGCTTATGGGATCGTCCGCCTTCTTAATCTACTCTACGAAATAAAACAACAAGCTATGAAGACTTGTTCATCGCCATGGGCCGTCAAGGTTCCTTCTTCGGCTAGGTAGTCTCAAAGCGTCAAGTTCTCACGGTTTGCAAGACATCAGAGAAGGAAACAATATAGAAAACAAGATCAAAGAGAACAAGAACACAACATAAAATAGAAGAGATGAACAAATAAACATAACAAAAACAAACCTTTGAATGGATTTCATTAACAATTGAAGAAGAGTTGGCTTACACCGCTGTCACCTCAGTACAAGCATGGACTCTTTCCTCCATGAAAGCTTCCTCCACTCTCAGAATTTACAAAAGATAAACAAAAGAAAACCTAACCTAGAAGAAAGAGGAAAAACCCTAAAAATCTGAACTTTGGCCCTTTGCTGGACGCTGGACGCTCTCTACGTTGCACTGCAGGAGATATTTATAGATGCAGAAGGCTACAGAGTCCCGGAAGAATCTGCCCACGAAATTTGGGATCAGGATCTTATCAAAGTGCCGCGGATTTGCGGCGGTTCCGCGGCACTTTTGTGGCTTCTGGCCACGCGCTTTGGCGCGTGGCCTCTCCTGGTCCGTCCATGTGGGCGCCTGCTTCTAGAATTGTAATCCTGGCCTTTTAAATCTGGATTTTCGAGGTAACTTGGTAATCAAGTTACCCTTAATCCAGATTTCTTCAAATCTTCCTCCCACGAATTTCCTTCTTATCTTGGCCTTTTATCCTCATCCTGCAGGTGTTTAGGGTTGGATAGAAGTCTATCTTTCCCTAATCTCTGATATTTGCAACTTTTAGCCCTTGTATTTGCATTTTGACTCTTTGTATTTGCGCTTTTTCACCTGGGCTTCAAACATGGGCTTGGATCTGGGCTTTTGGGCTATTTAGGCTTTATTTATTGCTAAAATAACAATTCGAGGCCTGCACATAATAAATTACAAATTATTAATAAATGTGCAGAATTAAATGAATAAATATGAAAATGTGATGGTAAATATGATGATAAAAATGCACTTTTGACTACCAATCACACCCCTACACTTATCTTTTTGCTCGTCCTCGAGTAAAAACAAAGAAAAAGAAAAAGAAATGAAAAGTTAATCTAACCTAACTCACTTTCGTAGGAATCACGATTGCACTTAGCACGTGCAACAAGCCGTTAAACCTCTAGGTTACCCTAGAGGACGAGTGTTGTCTCGTGAGGGTTTTCAGCGGATTGCACCCACAAAATCCATAAAAAGGAAAATATTTGAATTATTATTGAAGAGACTAAGTAGTCTATAAGTTTTAGGATTATCATTTTTATTCATTCTTCAAACCTGGTCTTTATAAAGTCAATTGTTATTCATTTTAGGTAAGGATTAAAATTGAATTTCTAATATAGTCTTTTTCGTTACAAAAGTCATACGCACCCTTGTGAATCTAGGAATTCCTTAACTTGGACTCTCATGCCTCTTTATTATTTTTATAACATCATCTAATTTTCTTTCGTGTAAGTATCAAGGCTTCTTGAGGCCCTCATACCTAACTAATTGACTATTAGATGTGTTAATATATTTATTTTTTTTTTTTTGGCATGTATAACTCATCTAATTTTCTTTCGTATAAGTATCAAGGCTTCTTGAGGCCCTCATACCTAACTAATTGATTATTAGATATGTTAATACATATATTATTTTTCTTAGTCTTCTTAGGCTTTCTAATCCACCCATGTAGCGAACTTAAAGTCGGTGGCTCCCAAACCGGTTGGCTTTAGGGCACCAAGTGAGAAAACACCCCGCGGACTCAAATTCGAGTGAACTAGGCCCCAAAACTAAGGACTTTATTTTATTTACTCACCTTTAGGCATGAATACTTATGCTTCTTGAGGCACATGTATCAGCTTAATTGGTGATTTTTTTTTCTTTTTTTTTTTTATGAGGCACAAGGTCTTTGTCTTAGAATCCTAGATATGCATATGGTATGCAAATTTCATTAAGGTAAAAATCAAGACTAATTATTTATTCAATTTCTCTCCTATACCTAAAATTTAAACAATTTATTTATTTTGACCAAGTTTTTAGAAATCCTAATCATGATTTTCCTAATCCTTAAAACTAACTTAGATTTCTTTCAAAAAATAAGTCAAAATATTTCCTTTTTATACAATTTTTTTTATTAGCATTTTTTTTTTTTTTAGCAAATTTTTGTTATTTTCTACCTATGTTAGTATGTTAGTAAAGCCCCCCCACACTTATCTCATGCATTGTCCTCAATGTATGAATGTATGCATATATGCATGAAACAGAACAAGGGAAGGCAGAAAATTACCTTAGGGGGTGGTTCCGGTGGTGGTCTAATTGGGCCAAGCGTTGCTACCCAATCAAGATAACATAAAAGTTGGTGGAACTTACCAGAATCTTTCCTTACATAACCCACAAAAATATATGTATAATTATTTTAAAAATTTCCACCCCATCGAATTTCCAAATTCATAATAAGTTTCAGAGTTAATTGTCTCAACCTCCTTGTCCCAAAATGGAGAATGAAAGGATGGAATTATTGACTTGGACATTATAGGTGCGGGAACGAATACCGACTCAGGGAAGATGCTCAAATCAAGTAAGGGCTCAGGAGTCGGGCTAGGTTCAAAAATTGGGTCCAAGTCAAGAAATTGAAACTCAAGTCCACAATCTTCTTCCCACAATGGAATGTGACCTAATATGGATGATATCTCTTTACTTCCAATATTAAGGAATTCTAGCTCATCGCCATACAATTCTTCAAAACTAAGGTCAACATCGTCCGTCAGAATTGTACAATCAATTTCAGAAGTAAAGAGATTGTGAGAATCTAGGTCAAGTTCAATATGATCATCTAAAATGGGTGATTCAATTTCATAATGAATTGGAATAGGATCCAATGTTGACTCGGGAAAAGTGAAATCAGGTGGAGACACTGGAGTCATTATTGGATCAGGAAATAAAATTGAATCATCAAGTGGAAGATCATGATCATATTCAAGCTCAAGTTCTAATTCAGGAAAGGAAAAACTTGCCAAGTTATCAAGAATGGAGTTTCGGCAAGTTCACATGATGGTACTGAATTAGAATCTTGTTGTCCACAGCAACTTGGTTCGTCGGCTCTAAGTGAGTGGTCAATGAAAGCAGAAACGGCCGAACTGTGAGCATGTAAAGCTTGAACCATCAAATCTATGTCATGATCACGGGCTAATTGAGCCTCAGTCATGGCAGCTAGCATCTCTTTATAGTCGATAGGATCATCTTGTTCTGATTGGTCTTGAAAAGATGAAGTGTCATCATGATGAAATTGTGAGTCGGTGGACTCACGCATCATCCTATCTAAGATTGATGGTGATTGTTGCTTGGACTTATGCATACTTATCATTTCCCCAATAGATGGTAGTCTATTATGAATGGTGGATCTAAGTATAAATCATTGAAAGAATGTGGACTAGATGGATATGGAGGACAATTTGGTTGAGAATTAGACTCGGGGGACTCGAAACCCCATGAACTCTGTGACGAGTTGAAATTATTATGGAAATTATAGTCATAAGATGGGGGGTGTGGGTTATATTCATTCGGATAAGACCATTCCGGCACACTAGATTGGTCAAAGTTAGGGTATGCCGGGTTGGTAATATCCGAATAATAGTTAGGGGTGTAATATGGATTAAAATTGGAATTATTCTTATATGCCATATCACACCAACACAAACACAACAAACAAAAAGAAAAATTCTAACCTAAGTTAGGGTAGACCTATGACCTAGACGACTCCTAACTGGTTGACTGTCCACGGGAGGTAGGGTGTAGACTTTGACCACAAGTTAATCAGCCAGGTCGGGGCAAGAGTGGTGGGAGGTTTTCCGTCAAAGACGTTCCTTAATTAAATAACCACCACACTTCGGGCTTTCGGCCCTCAATCCCCTTCCTAGACACTGATTTGGCAGGAGTCAACTTCCAACACCGTTCCCCTTAGGATAATCTCCTAATTGAGTCCGAGATGTCCCTAGGGCCAACGTCTACTAATTTTTAAGTTAGGCTTGGGTTAGTGAGTGCTCGGGATATGATTTTTGGGCTAAGGAAGGGTGATGAAATCCCCACCTTATCTTGTTAATGGGTTATGCCCTTAAGATGAATTAGTGCAAGTGTACAAGATAAATAGATAAGAATCACTCAAAGCAGAAAATCAACCAAGAGATGAATCCTATTCTACATGCAATGCGTACGTACCTTGCTCCTCCAGCACTCTTCAACAGTAAATAAAAATAATTGAAAAGACACGTGCCTAATATGCAAACGTCTAATCAAATTTTTATTTTTAACAACAATAATTTACTGTTGAATTATTAGCAATTTACAGGTGTATCACAGAACAAAACAGAATATATCAATAAGCAGAATTTTAATTTACAGAGACCTGCAAAAAATTTCAGTGAGTAATTCACTGCAATTGCCGCGGATCCGCGGCTCTGGCCGCGTTTCCGCGGCAAAGTTGCAGGTCCTTGTGCTCTGCCTTCGAGGGCAGAGGCACAGGATAGCTATATGTCCACTGCTGCGATAAGTTTCTGTTTCCTGTTCTCCAAACTGCAAACAGAAAAGAATAAAAATTAGTTAAAAATTAAATTTTTTGTTTTAGAGATAACTTACCGTCCCTCCCCGGCAGCGCGCCAATTGTTGACTGATTTTTCCTGCACACAAAATACTGAATATTAGATTTAAGAAAAGATCGTGCGAGGTCTCAGTTCTAATCCGCGGTAGCAAGGCTATGCGGGTCGTGATCCTCAAGGAGGGACTGCGATAGAAGCGTTAAGCAAGTTAATCTCTAAAATTTATCTTTTTTAGTTAATTGTCACTATGGTATTTACAAAGAAACGTGGTATTTACAATGAGTTGTGGGAAAGAATATTGGAGAGATGTGGATTAATCTACGAAAAGAAAATAAAAGAAAAGAAAGGAAAACTTATCTCTTTATTTGCTTGCCGTTTGAACCGTTGCGATGATTTCCCTTTTCTTGGAAGGCGTACAAGCACGGCTTATGGGATCGTCCGCCTTCTTAATCTACTCTACGAAATAAAACAACAAGCTATGAAGACTTGTTCATCGCCATGGGCCGTCAAGGTTCCTTCTTCGGCTAGGTAGTCTCAAAGCGTCAAGTTCTCACGGTTTGCAAGACATCAGAGAAGGAAACAATATAGAAAACAAGATCAAAGAGAACAAGAACACAACATAAAATAGAAGAGATGAACAAATAAACATAACAAAACAAACCTTTGAATGGATTTCATTAACAATTGAAGAAGAGTTGGCTTACACCGCTGTCACCTCAGTACAAGTATGGACTCTTTCCTCCATGAAAGCTTCCTCCACTCTCAGAATTTACAAAAGATAAACAAAAAGAAAACCTAACCTAGAAGAAAGAGGAAAAACCCTAAAAATCTGAACTTTGGCCCTTTGCTGGACGCTGGACGCTCTCTACGTTGCACTGCAGGAGATATTTATAGATGCAGAAGGCTACAGAGTCCCGGAAGAATCTGCCCACGAAATTTGGGATCAGGATCTTATCAAAGTGCCGCGGATTTGCGGCGGTTCCGCGGCACTTTTGTGGCTTCTGGCCACGCGCTTTGGCGCGTGGCCTCTCCTGGTCCGTCCATGTGGGCGCCTGCTTCTAGAATTGTAATCCTGGCCTTTTAAATCTGGATTTTCGAGGTAACTTGGTAATCAAGTTACCCTTAATCCAGATTTCTTCAAATCTTCCTCCCACGAATTTCCTTCTTATCTTGCCTTTTATCCTCATCCTGCAGGTGTTTAGGGTTGGATAGAAGTCTATCTTTCCCTAATCTCTGATATTTGCAACTTTTAGCCCTTGTATTTGCATTTTGACTCTTTGTATTTGCGCTTTTTCACCTGGGCTTCAAACATGGGCTTGGATCTGGGCTTTTGGGCTATTTAGGCTTTATTTATTGCTAAAATAACAATTCGAGGCCTGCACATAATAAATTACAAATTATTAATAAATGTGCAGAATTAAATGAATAAATATGAAAATGTGATGGTAAATATGATGATAAAAATGCACTTTTGACTACCAATCACCTGCACACAAAATACGGAATTAGAGAACTTAAGAAAGGAGATGTGCAAGTGCTCAATTC
Source organism: Agave tequilana (assembly GCA_038442645.1). Lineage (NCBI taxonomy): Eukaryota > Viridiplantae > Streptophyta > Magnoliopsida > Asparagales > Asparagaceae > Agave > Agave tequilana. The sequence goes on from JAVJIF010014963.1 coordinate 131,856, forward strand.
TTCCGCTATAGCAAGTGGCTATGCGGGTCATGATCCACAAGGAGGGTTTGCGATGGAAGCTTTACGGTTCTTTATTGAAATCTTATTGAAAACCAAACGATAGTTCGTCTCTGTTTTTAAAGTTAAGAAAAAGAAAAAGAAAGTTAAAGGTTAAGTTAAGAAGAAAGCGAAAGATGAAGAAGGTGGACAAATCAGAAAACAAGAAAAACGCCTATGTACAAATGGAGTTGAAAGAAGAATGAAAACGATTGGAAGAAGTGGTTGGTGATCTAAACTAAGAAAAGAAAAGAAGTAAAGAAAAGTGAAGAAATACTTACCGAAGTTGAGTGATGACTTACCTGGAAACCGTTGCATGTTCTACCTTTGCTTCGGAGGCGTTCAACGCATAGATCAATAAGCTCGAGCTCAGTCCCGTGCACATTATATCGTCAAGCCTAGCAAGAACGAAGTGATGCGGTTCTTGGAAGAGGAGAACATCTTCATGAACTATCGCTGGCTCTCACGTAGCTTAGTTATACTTGCTTTGGAATTCACTTGTACACTCAACAACAACAACCAAGGTAAAGTAGAAGAGGAAGACGAAACAAAAGAAAACATAAAACATAAAAAGAACTTTTACCTTTATTAATTGCAGAGACAATGGAAGAAAGGAGTAGGGTACATCGTCGGTGTCACTCTCAACATCAGCCCCTCTCTCTTACTTACATGAATCTTTTCTACCCTAAGTTACATACAAATTACATAAAAAGAAAAGAAAACCTAAATTATAAAGAATTAAAACTAGGCTAAATCCTAATCTGCATGGCCGTCCCTTTTTCAGCGAAAGTACAGGCCTTTTATAGGCAAATACCCAACAACCAGGATCCCGGGGAGATCGGGGGAGCAAACGCTCCCCCTAACTCCCCAAGATTGCCGCGGAAACGCGGCCCACGCCGCATTTCCGCGGCCAGGGTGTGGCCAGATGGCCACACCTGTTGGTGGGTCTCTCCAGGGGTTTCTTCTGGCTTTATCCTTTGTTGGTTTTGTCATTTGAGCTCCGGATTCTGACGAAATGGCCTTGGATTTTGGCTTTAACCGATCGATTCTGAGAGGATTCTTCTCAACCGGTTTCAACCTCTTGATTTTGCCCTGATTTTGTGTGTGCGAATTAATTCTGATTTAATTCAGAATTCTGGTGGGCTTTTGGGCTCATTTCTCTTCATCTCCTTAAGGATTGGGCCAGCAAATAAATTAAACAAATAATTAGGACAATGCAGGCTTTTATTCTAAAATAAGTATGAAAATGTGACATTAAATATGCAACATTAGCAACCAATCAACCAGGGAGACCCACCAACAGGGTGTGGCCACCTGGCCACACCCTGGCCGCGGAAACGCGGCCAAAGCCACGTTTCTGCGGCTTGGTTGTGGAGTTAGGGGGAGTGTTTGCTCCCCCGATATTCCTGGGATCCTGTAGGGGGTTTTTGCCTATAAAAAGGCAGTATTTGCACTGAAAATGCGACGATCATGCAGAGATAGGATTTAGACTAGTTTTTCATTTTTTAGTGTAGGTTTTTGTTTTTCTTTCATGTAATTTTTCGTTTTAACTTATGTAAATCAGAGGAGATCAGACTTTCATAGAAGAACAAGAATGAAGCTTGAGCTGAGTGTGACACCGGTGTAAGGTTCTTTCTTTTCTTTTATCGTTATGAAATCAAATCTGTATTCTCTCTTTGTATGTACTTCGTTTTAGTTTTCTTCTTCTTCTTATTTTCTACTTTATTCTTCTTTGGTACAAATTGTCTTCCAAGTGAGTCTGAAAGCATCGAAAGAGCCTTGCCTTTGCGAGTGCCACCAATAGCTCATGACGATGGATGTGAGTCTCCCTGTATCATTTCATGCTTGAAGTTGTCTTGATGATGTAATGTGGAAGAGACCAATAATCAACTCTTATGAGCTATGCGCTGATTGCCTCCACTTCAAGGTAACATCGTCGCTGAAGATTCAAGGTAAGCTTTTGGTGAAAAGAAGGTAAGTAATTTTATTTCTTTCTTTTTATTTCTTTAGTATAGATTACCACATCTTCCAAATCTTTCATCATTCTTTTCCAATTCATTTGTACATAGTCACTTTCATGTTTTCTCGACCTTCTTCATCTATCGCTTTCTTTCTAACTTTAACATAACTCTTTTTCATTTTTAATACTTAAAACAAAGAAGAACTTTCGTTTTTCTTCATAAAGATTTCAATACAAACCATGAACGCTTCTATCGCAAACCCTCCTTGTGGATCACGACCCGCATAGCCGCTTGCTATAGCGGTAAGAATTGAGCACCTGCACATCTCTATTTTTAAGTTCTAAAATTTCGTATTTTTGTGCAGGTTTAAGCATCAATCAACAAGCCACCTGGAAGATGGAGATGAAGAATTGATCCAATCTGATACAGATCTTGGATCAAACACTTAAATGCTCTTTGGGATACCCGCTTTGAACAGTGCGAGCCACCCACAGAAGATAAGGTTGTTCAGATCAATCTAGGAGATGAGGCTAATCCTAAGCCCATCTTTATAAGTGAAGGTCTGTCACCTTTGGAGAAAAAGGATCTAATATCTCTTGTGCAAGAATATATAGATGTCTTTGCCTGAAATTACGAAGACATGCCTGGACTTGATCCTCAAGTGGCTATACATCGCCTCAACATTAATACGGACGTAAAGCCTGTCAAACAACAACAACGACGGTTCTGTCCAGAAATAATGGAGGCAATTCAATTAGAAGTCAGAAAGCTTATAGACTCTGGCTTCATTAGGGAAGAACAACATCCTGATTGGGTAGCCAACATCGTCCCCGTTACTAAAAAGAACGGAAAGATCCGAATCTGTATTGATTTTCGTGATCTAAACGAGGCCTGTCCCAAGGATGAATTCCCACTGCCAATCATAGATGTCATGATTGATAACACATGTGGATTCGAGCGAATGTCCTTCATGGATGGATTTTCAGGATATAATCAAATCAAAATGTATCCTGACAATGAAAAACATACCTCTTTCAGGACACCACTGGGGGTATACTACTACACCGTCATGCCCTTCGGACTGAAGAATGCAGGGGCAACATATCAAAGGGCCATGAATGCCATTTTTCGCAAACACATGCGCAAAACGGTGGAATGCTATGTTGACGATATCGCAGTAAAAAGCCGTGCTAAAGGTGATCATATAACTGATCTAAAGGTTGTCTTCGACATCATGCGGGCCCATCAATTGAAGATGAACGCTACCAAATCTTTTCGGGGGGGTGGCTAGCGGTAAGTTCCTAGGGTTCGTAGTGACTTCCACAGGAATTCATTTGGATCCAGAAAAGGTTAGCGCTATCCAAGAGATGCAACCTCCGAGAAATCTCAAGGGGAGCTCAGGGGATTGCAATGACGATTGGCGTACATCCGAAGGTTTATCTCAAATCTCTCCAGAAGATGCCACCCTTTACCAAATTAATGAAGAAGGGGTTTCGTTCATTGGGACAACGCTTGCCAACAAGCATTTGAGGAAATTAAACAGTACCTCACACAACCACCAGTCCTTGCAGCTACGGTATCCGAAAAACCTTTTCTGATATACGTCCGAGCAATGGATCATTTTTTAGGAGCTCTACTAGCTCAGAATGATGATCAAGGACGAGAGCAAGCAATCTACTATTTGAGTAGAATAATGATCGGAGCCGGACATCGGTACAACCCGATCGAGAAGGAATGTTTGGCGTTGGTGTTTACTATTTAGAAAATGCGACACTATTTGGTAGGCCAGACAATAAACGTCATATCAAAAGTCAACCCCCTGAGTTACTCATGACAAAGCCTTCATCATTGAATGGCCGGCTTGCAAAATGGGCTATATTGCTATCCAAATATGAAATGCACTTTTTACCACAAAAAGCTGTGAAGGGACAAGCTGTGGCGGATTTCCTGGCTGAGCATCTAGATCCGAGGGCAACCAAACTTTACGAGGATCTCCCAGACGAGGTCGCTGAAGCCTGCCAGACTCAGACATCCTTTAAAAGGCAAGTATGGCAACTTTCTTTGACGGTGCATCGAGAACAAGCCCAAGAGGACATATAGTGGCAGGAGTAGGAGTAGTACACGTCTCCCCACAGAATTATGTGATTCCTCGAGCTGTCTCATTAACGAGCCTTGTTCCAACAATGTAGTGGAGTACAATGCCCTCTTGATTGGGATGCAACTCGCCGATGAGATTGGTGTTAAAAACCTCGAGGCATATGGTGACTCTAAGCTCATCGTCAGCCAAGTTCGTGGGGAGTACGAAGTCAGACATGAAGATCTAGTGCCCTATTACAACGCAACTGTCTACATGGCCAAGAGGTTCACCAACTTTTACATTGACCATGTACCACGCAAGTAAAATGCGCATGCAGATGCACTAGCGTCCCTCGCTACCTCCTTAGCCCTTCCAGCCAGAGCAGTAGAGAAAATATTTGTCCACAGCCACGACCTGTATTGTCCAAGAATTATTCTTGAGGACTACCAGGAGTTAACGGGTGATCGTCAAGACAAAGAAGTTCTCGAGTCGTCAACTGGTCCGGAGTCTAGAGACTGGTGATTCCCTTACATTGAATATGTCCTATACGGCATCCTTCCTGAAGACACCAAAGAAGCGGCTGCCATTCGAAGGAAAGCCCCCAAATTCTACTATAATGCGATTACGCGAATATTATATCGTCGATCGCATGACGGGATCTTACTCCGCTGCCTTTCACCAAAAGAGGCACAGGAGATATTGAAAGAAGCCCATGACGGTATGTGTGGAGACCATCAACCTGGTCCAAAACTTGCATATCGACTCCAAAGGTTGGGATATTACTGGCCTAAGATGATTGATGACGCCATCACTTATGCCAAAAGATGTCACGCCTGCCATGTGCATGGCAACTTCATCCATCAAGCACCAGGGAACCTTCACTCTACGACTTCTACCTGGCCATTTGAGATGTGGGGGATGGATGTAGTTGGCCCTATCAGCCCACCATCATCAAAAGGACATCGGTTTATTTTGGCCATAACCGATTATTTCTCCAAATGGGCTGAGGCCATTCCTTTGAAGGAGGTGAAGTCATCTGACGTGATCAAATTCATTAAACATCATGTCATTTACCGTTTGGGTGCCTCGGCAAATTGTCCATGACAATGGACCCCAGTTCGTCAGTCAAGCTTTCCAGAGGTCTGCGCTAAGTTCAGAATCCAGAGTGTGTCCTCAACAGCATATTACCCCGCCGCTAATGGTCTCGCAGAAGCTTTCAACAAGACCATCGGCAAACTTCTCAAGAAATTCATCTCGAAAGTCAGCGTGACTGGGACGACAAGCTAGGTGAATGCTTATGGGCCTATCGCACAACTGTGCGAACCCGACTAAAGCTACGCCATTTCTTTGGTATATGGGTGTGAAGTCGTGCTTCCATTGAAAATCCAAATTCCATCTCTACGCGTCGCCTTGACAGCAGAGATGACGAATGAGGAGAAGCATCGACAGCGACTCCAAGAGTTGGAAGCCTTAGATGATAAACGTTTGCAGGCCCAACAACAAATCGAGCTCTACCAAGCCCGGATTACCAGAGCCTTCAACAAGAAAGTTAAAGTGCGAACTTTCAAGAAAGGTGACCTTGTCTTAGCCGTCAGAAGACCTACGGTGATGACACATAAGACAAAAGGAAAATTTCAGCCAAATGGGAAGGACCATTTGTAGTAGAGTCAGTCTACTCAAATGGATCATATCGCCTCATAACTGCAAATGGCGATACACTCATGATGCCAATCAATGGCAGGTTCCTGAAGAAGTACTATCCTTAATAGTACTCCTCCTTTGGTCAAGTTAAAAGTACACCTCTGATCACAGCTCCAAATGCAAGAAAAGTTCTCTTCTTTTATTAGGTCACATCATGGTAGATCAGTGTCAAGCTAATAGGCATTGATTGTACTGTTAAAGAAACAAAAGACCAAACTTGGATTCTAATGTTCCTATCTTCATTAACGTCCGACGCCTCCGACGGCTAAGGACAGAGGAAAATGTTGGCTTCTAAGACCAATAAAAGTCTTCGACAACTCATCATGCTGAGGGGAATAGCATGGCTAGCCCAACTCAAACTGTAGTTGGTAAAGGCACCTCAAACCCGTTGATAGCTAAGGGTTTGCTAAAAATCCTAAGTGGATGTAGTTCCACCCTCTCCTCCAAATCCCTTACCAATTCTCATACACAGAATGGTAAGTCTAAAAATACAATCATTGCTATGTTAACACTATACCTCTGGTAATGAAAATTTTCTATACTCCCTATCAAGTACAAACTTAATTGTCAACCCTATATGGAGTAGCAAACCTTCAAATTATCCGATTAACACTATACCTCTGGCACTTCAAAACTTCACTTGTCAATTCTCATCAATAGAATGGCAGGCCCTCAAATTGCTCGTATCGCAAACCATTTTTTGTCAAGTTAACATCAAACCTCTGACAAATTACTGTTAAGTTAACATTACACTTCTAACAGTAATCAAGTTGCTGCCAAGTTCAATGTTAAACCTATGACAGCCATTTTTCCCTCAGACTTCCATATCGAAGCTGAAATGAACGATGCTAAGTTTAATACCACACCTCTAGCGTCCAAGTCATTGCTAAGTTTAACAATACACTTAAGGCCATGACTTTCCTCGGACTTCCTTGTCAAAGTCGAGATGACCAATGCCAAGTTCAAAATTACACCTCTAGCATTACCCTCGCTGCTAAGTTAAACATCACACCTATGGCAGTGATACTTTCAGTTTTCTCAAATAAAACTGAAATGCTTTTGAGTCAAGTTAATATCACACCTTGACTCACATTCTTGTCAAGTTAACATCACACTCCTGACAAGACTACATTCAAACCGTTAAGTTAATATCACACCTCTAACGGTTTTAAAACTTTCCTAGATCCCCGCGAATCTAGTCTTACTTGTTATTCTCATCAACAGAACAACATGTCTACCTAAAAATATTGTTAGGTTAACATTACACCGTTAACAGTATTTTCATTAGATCCCCAGCTGATCTTAATCAAGTTAATCCCTAACCTCTGATAAAAGCTCATCTTCCCTGGGGGTACAAGTTCCACCTGTCACTTTCCTTTATAGAGTGGCAGGTCCACAAAAAATTATCTGATCCCTTGTCAAGTTAATATCTCACCTCTGACAGCATTGTGAGTTCCTGAAATAGTATCTCTCTCTACAAAATTTGACTCGTTAAGATTATCATCATAGTTTTGACAAGTCAAAGATTCTTTGCTTCTATTCGTCTGACTTAAAAAAAAAGGAGTTCAAGACAATAGAAGGAAAAAAAGTGTCACTTTATTTATATCAACATATGAAAGTGATACAAAACGCTCTCTTATACAATAAGATTGAGTGTTACAATAAAGGAGTACAAAGAAGTCCCTCTCTCTCAAAGGTTGCACTCACTCCTTGAAGCTTCTCACCATTCCAAGTACAAGATGTTCGGAAGGGCACCAAAGATGTGTTGAGCACTGTGATGACGTTTGGAGGCTGATTACGTCACCATGCATGCCACCTGTGAACATCGAAAGAGTCCATTGTTGACCAAGAACAATGGTGTTTCTTGAGGTTGAAAGGCAGCAGAACCTTCTGATTCCACCTGACCAACCGAAGTGGGCTATGATCCTTCGTTGATGAACACCTCCACCACCAGAAAGTCATCCAATGAGCATGGAGCTTTCATCAATGCCACTTCTGGGGTAGGTGAAGGGAGAATCCAAGACCATACCCACCACTATATCCACCGCCATACCCACTGTGACACGCCATGTCAGAAGCATGACTGGTGCGTCGTGTCCAATGAGGTCTCGACGGATGTCAAATCCTCGTCTCCCACAGACAGGGGCCATGAATTCTTCTCCAATGGTCGACCGTTGAACAAGTTCGCTGGCCGATATATTCCTAAGGGCCCAGCGAATATGAAAAAGGATGATTAAGCCTACCTGCGAGAAGCAAAAATCAGTTCGTCTGCGCAAGAGGGATATGTGAACGACAGGTTCATCAGAAGCTGAGATGGTCGCCGACACTTCTAGGGCAGTTGCCGTCGTAGCAGCCTCCACGGCGACTGAATTAACAGCAAACCTGACATCTTCGGGGCCCTCGATCAAGGCTTGAATTGTATTGCCTTCTGGGTCGACGCTGGCCACAAGATCCTCTACCTGAGCTCCCTCAGCGCTCTCTGCAAATCACCAAAACGTCAACCATGACAATAAAAAGGAGGACATTCAAAGCATCGATATTTTCTTACCAAGCTGAGGATTCGAAGACGGCGAATTCCTGGGCAGATCTTGTAGGGTTGAGGTCTCCCCAACTTCAATAATTCCCTCTCTGAAGCATTTCAGTAGCAGGAGCCTCAATGCTCTCCTGCTAGGCCAGCTCTTGTATCATTTCCTCGATATGGGAGGAAGTTGCAGTCTCACTGTCCACGGCCAGCCCTTGTAGCATAAAGTTAAAGGGAAAACGTCAGAACCTTCCCTAGTTAAAAGAGAAACTGGGTCAAAAAGACGATGAGAGTACTTCAGCAGGAGCAATTGTACTATTGGCGACACCGTCACGGGGTCACACCCTTGTATCTCTTCCTCCGGAATATGTGAGAATTTACTCAGATCTGGAGGAGCAGGTTCATCGCCAAAATTGACTTCATCACCCAAAGAATATTCATACTCTCTGGACGAGGAAGACAATAGTGCAATATTAGAGGCTCAGCAATCGAGACCTTGCCACCGTGTACCCCAGTAGTAGGGCTGGGGTCGACTACCCGCGAGCTGGGCATTAATACACTAGGAGACCCAGGCTGCGGTGCCTCATCTCTCCTCGCTTGAGCTGAAGAAGATCCTGGCTGAGTTGAGACCCCTGGAATCTCAATATCATCCATTCTCACCAGGTCAACCTCGAGTTGCTCAGCCTCATTAGTTGCAGTGGGTTCATCAGCAAGCTCCCCTTCTTCTAAAATCACGGGACCCTGCTGCACAATCCACGAGGACGAACAAGGGGGGTTTCCTCTTCCTCCTCCTCTTCCTCCCTCTGCTCCTCAACACCGGAAGGGACGGCCTCGGACGTGGAAGCTTCCGCCACCGAGTCTCTCCTGGCCTTCTTCGGGGTAGGCTCAACTGTGGAAGTAGAACCATGGGGACGTTTAGGTACCGCCCGTCGACGCCTTCTAGCAGGTTGCTCCTTAGGTGCTGCTGCTCTCGGCTCCACCCCTGTCTCCCCTCTGGCCTCTTTCTTGGCTGCCTGGTATTCATCGACGCCTCGCATGCGCTTGTTGGACGCTAATTTGTCTTCATAGGACGCATTAATGCCCTTGATAGATGAATAATTTATTAAATAATCAAGCATCTTTCTAGCCTGGAAGTACCAAGTGTAGAAACCGAGGCTTGCGTAGCAGTTAGGAGTCTTGGCAGGCAAGCGGAAAATGGCCTTTGTCCCTCCAGCCACACTGTTATACCAAGCCCGAGCACCTTCAAATAGATTCCCACTGAAGGAGTGTTGGTATTGGGGTTGCCGACAAACAGTTGATCATAACCGAATTGGCGGGCAAAACGATTCGGCATATAGGGCTCAATTGTACATGATTTCCTTGCCGAAAGAGCAGAAACTCGGGCCGTATGTTGATAAGCCACCAGAAGACTCCCGATGGCAACCTCGTGAAGTCATACGGACCTACGAGGTCAGTAAATTTATCCCCATAAGATGCACCGGTAATATCGGGGAAGTAGCGGTGAGATGATAATTCGAAACGTTCAGAATACATTTTCGAACGTAGAACATATAATAATGGGACCAGCTCGAGCTCTCCAGCCGCTGTACAAAAGGGACAAACCCTCAGATTGAGACACGGCGTCATCAGTGAGGGGCAGTGCATAACGTACCAAGCCA